>JAKLMY010000050.1:0-127403 GCA_022814645.1 Ganoderma meredithae | reverse complement strand
CTCGAACCGCCCCTGCCCCCACCTCGAACCGCCCCTGCCCCCACCTCGAACCGCCCCTGCCCCCACCTCGAACCGCCCCTGCCCCCACCTTCCTGCTCCGTGATCGCTATGCTTCGCCTTTTGAAGGCCATTGCTTCGCCTCGACCATCAGCATCCTGCCTAGAAGGACATGCGATTACCGTCGCCTTCCCCCCCGAACAGAGTTGGAGGTTTCCATGGAGTTTGCCTTGGTTCACTGCCTGCACATTGCACGGTGAGGTTTATCGTTATGCCCATCGCTTTCAACATCTATCCTTTTCTTTGCGGTCTGCATCTATTCCCTCTCTGAACGCTTGCTCGTCTACTACACACTCTCCCATGTTTCACATATCTTCTCCCCGAAATATGCTGCACATCATCGGCCATGCTGGAGTCGTCGTCGAAGATTTGGCCTCGATTGATGACCAAGGCCATGCTCTCGGCCAGCATGCCAACATGGTTCTTACGTCTTAGCACCCACGCCTGCCATTTGCATGCTTCGCACACACCCTTCAGACTCTTGGACTGATTGATATGCAGGTTCTTGGGTCGAATGAGATCACATCCACGTTTGTTTCATCGTCCCTTGTTTTTGCGTTGCTAGCGCTGCCGCAATTGCCCTTCCTTGTCGCTCGAACCGTCCCCATACACGGATCCGGATCCACAAATAGACCATACCAAGACCTTCTCAGGGAGTGGGTGCATTGTAGGGTTGGACATCATCGGTCCAGAATCGCCGTTCTCATTGCAATCTTTGTCGTTATACGCCAAGTCACCGATTCCTGTGTAGATACTGGTCTAGGCACCTATCTTTACCACATCTCTGTCCCCCAGAGGGTTCAGGTCTGTCTTCTCCTGCTTGCCCTCCTTCAATATGTCAGCGGCGGCAATATCAGCCTCCCCCGACTTACCCATGAAGAGAAGGAGGGCTGCCGGCGGAACTCCCTGCTCGAAGTTCGCTGTCTTCCGAGTCCATCGGCATGTTCTTTCTTGGAAACCCTTTACTATACATCTTACAGTAAAGCAACTTGTTCCATATGTTGGGTTTCAGGTAATGACAATAATCGTACTCTTGCGTTTACGAGAACCCCTGCGTACACTGACTCGGTGTTGTGCAGGAGTGAAGTATCCAGGATGCACCAGCATCAACGACCATTGGCATGGTCGTAACTTAACACAAAGTCAATGCTGTACTATATGTAGTAAATCACCACCAACTTCAATCATCTGATGCAGCGAGCTTCCAGTCAAATGACTGGTCCCAGGCATACGTCAGAAAAAAGAAGAGGATCCCCCGACGACGCAAGCCGATAGTGAAGCGGCAAGGTCATCGTGTCCTCGCGTTGCAAGCAGTGCACGAGGAGCAAGGGTAACAAAAATTAGATAACCAAGAATGAAGGCGGTGCCTCCATAATAGTGGTTAAACTATTAAGAACAGATACTACACTTGATCTAAGCCAAAAGGCCAGAGTGGTGAGGAATTCCGATGTTGGACGAGGGGTTTAATAGGGCGGACTGGATGCGCACGGACCAAGTGCGATGGACGTCATGTTCGTCACCCAAACTGGTAGACGGCGGCTCCAGCCCCAGTTGACAACGAGGACAAATGAGTAATATTAAGTAGAGCAGACAGCTAGCAAGGCATGCAGCTAGGCGATGCCGAGATCTGAAAATCTCCATCCCATTGACTCTCCGCACAATTGCCATCGCCAGCTCACGACCATTTATTCGAATCGGCTTCCAGTGCAGGACAACCCCTGCTAAATTGAGACTATTGAGCTTCCACTGTGCTTCCGTGCCCTCGAGCCACACGGATGTCGTGGCATGCACCTTCTTCTAGCTCTTTCTCATGTTTCGCCTGCTCATCCAGACCTCATGCACCCATTTTAGGATACGGAGCAAGGCACCGGTCCGGGCGGATGCATTGCAGGCGGAGCCAGACAGCCCGAACAGTTTGTGGCTGATGAGTATCTTGCAAGTCATCCGCGCTTGAAGTACAGATGATCCCCTCTTGATCTATACGCGCGCTTAGACGATAGAATCCGAGCCTGGGGGTGCAGCTTGCGATATAAGAGGAATGTACTTTGGTCAGTTCTTCTGGCAGAGGCCTGCGGATGGCAGGCAGCGACCCCGGAATCCACCTCACATCCAGGCAAGGCGTCTCACTGGATTTCACACCGGGCCGTCTTTATCTTCACGTGTATTGTCACTGTACTTACCGGCGTTACGCGGCGGGAAAGTTGCACCGATGCGCCGTGGGCAGAATCGCACGTCCGACGCCTCGCTTTTCCTGTCCGGTGACACTCTCCGCACGTGCCTCGTATAAGTAGCTCCATCTCCATGAACACGGACGCCAGCCACACGACTCACTCGACAGTCCCTTGCCATCGTTCTTCCCGTGCTGAGGTGCCTCGCTCACTTGCCCAATGGAGCCATGGGCGATACCGCTCTTCGAAATCTAGACTTGACGTACGTGCGTTCTATCCGCAGGTCTTGCACGACGCCCATGCTGATGCTGCTGTTTTAGCCTGGGGCTCATCTTTGTGGGGTTTATAGTGACGGGATGGTACGTTCGCGTGATTGGTCTCAATTCCAAGCTATGACTCATTTGGCATGCCGAGTAGCTTGTTTGGAGGTTCGTTCTCCTAATTTCTTCCATCTTCCGCCATGTGAACGTCGATCTGTCAGTTACAACTGCGCAATTTGGGTGGTACTTTGCACATTATCGTCAAGATCGACTACCCCTGAAGGTCTTGGTATGTCCTTGATCCTTGTCTAAAGAAGACATGAAGGTCATGCTGTAAATGTCATTAGGTCCTCGTTGTCTGGCTTCTCGATGCAATACATCTTTGGCTCTATTTTAGTACAAGTTCGTCTCACAATTTCATCCCACATACATTGGCGACAGTGCTGAAGGTCTCTGCCTAGTGTACATCTATCTCGTCCGGGGAAGGGGCGTAGTATATCTCGGCGATCATCCACTTCCATGGTAAGCTTCCCCCCACGGTCGCACTCTTGTCCTATTTACGAATTATGCGACAGGTCATCAAATGTAAGTGGCCAGTGCTGTGTATGCGTGCATGAGTCGACTCAGGGAATGGGAGCAGGTGCAACTGCTTGTCAATGTACGCCTTCTTCGCTAAGTTGAGCTCAAAATAAGTACCTCATGAACATTCACTTCCTGTAGGCATGTGCAATCTGTATCATCCAGTCGTTGAGTATGATTATTTTTAACATCTGGATCGTATTCTTACTGGATATCTTTGCTTCAGGTTCTATGCATCTCGCATTTGGCAACGTATGTTATATTGCAGTCTGTTGTGTTCTGGTATCTGAAGCACCCTAGTCAGCAAGTGCAGGATACTATTGGGCATTATGGTAATGCTAATAGCAACAGCATGGTGTGAGTTTTGGGAAATTTCAGTAGAGTGTTGTGCCTCACTTCGCTCATGGTATGCAGTCTTCGCAATGGGTAAGCAGACCACTTTGCGTCATCGAGTTGGTGTCGTGCTTGACCATCTTCCAGTGCTTTTTGTGAAAACGTGTGTTCTTGTATCTTCACAAGCATGCCTATGTTACTCATCCTTCTCGCCAGCATCAGGACGAACACTCTGACACAATATGCTCTCTTGACTGTACGTTGAGCTGCCTTTGTCTACGTCCAATGTCTAATGAAACGGCTCTCAGCCTTATGACATTGCTACGAGTGTCATGAGCGCGATGACGGACACATTCCTGAGCGCTGCGTTGATGACCTTGTTGTGGACGTTCCGCAAGGACACCCAGGGGTACGTTACTGATCTGTATACCTGCATACCTGTGATGTGCAGGGCGCTCATGGGTCTTGCTATGCCAGCGCGGATCGTCTAATCAATAAGCTAGTCGGTAGCGCCTTCAGAAATTAAACCTTCCATCACTCACGCCCACATAGCTTCTGTTCGCCGTCAATACTGGCTTACTGACTGGGTCAGTCGCATGTACAGCTCCCTTGCTAGGTTACTCGCTAACGGTCCCTGCTCAGCGTGTGCGCCATCATGGCGGTCATTATGGTTTGGACCACCCTGGTATTACAAACTGTGCCTCTCACTAACGCATCGCGTGACTAGGTTCTGACCGAGCCGAGCACTACTTTGTTCGTCTTGTTCTACTACATCGGCACCCGACGTGAGAATCCACCTTCCCCGACTTTCTTTGGCTGACGCAGCAGGCCAGTGTACACAGTCTCTCTGCTAGCCATGCTCAACGCTCGCATCGACCTTCGAATGCAAGCTGAACGAATGGGGGAGCGGCCCTTGCCCGAGATCGAAATCACTGTTCCCCAGAGACTGACCAACAAGAAGTCATCACAAGCGACCGCGGTAGGTGTCCCTGTTGCCATCGTTTACCAGGTGAACCCTGAGTCTCGGCTTGAACCCTGTTCAGCCCTGCAGAACGGATGTTCCCGACGTCATCATGACGATACCCTGTCACGACTCGGACTGCACTGGGACGGAGAGCTCGTCCAGCAGCTCGACACCCACGCCAACGCCACCCCGCGTCTACTGTGAGAACGGCCGGTGTTATGTTGTGTCGGAAGGAGGGCTTGGTTCTCCATGGACGCCAGACCTCGCGGACTCGCCTCTTGCTCCCAGTTCCTGTAGTATTCAAACCGAGCCTCGTGATGACCTCTGAGATGGCACGCTGCATGGTGTGACACACAGACTCGCGCAAATTACATTGCTTCAAGCCAGAAGGCGTCTGCTCGTCGCATAGGCGGGGGTAGGATGGCCGCTTCGGCGTAGCCATGTGTTGTGCTGACCTCCGCTCCTAGGAGCTTAGCTCATGCCCAGTCAAGAGCTTCGCCGACAGCGCGCGGTTGTCGAACGCGTTGCCATCGCGTGGAGGTATGTTCACATTTTCATCCGCCTTCTTTGCGACCAGGGGCTGCGCGTTAAACTTGACTGTGTCTGTCCTAGTTGTAGTGTTCGTCCTACCCTGAAAGGAAGGTGGAAGCTTCGATTCCTAACATGCGCAAACAATCGTCTTCGGGGCTTGGCTGGCGACTTTCGACCTCGTCCATCCTCTGTTCACATGCGTCCTTCTTATCTAGAGCTCTTCATGACACTGCCGTGCCTTCTTTCATACGAACTTCACTAATGGCGCATGCTCGTCTACCAGACTTCATTGTGAGTATTCTGTGCAAATCCGCGTCCCCCGCTGAGTCGTGCCCCTGCGTCGTATATAGATCACCAAAAAGCGTAAGAGATCGCGCCTGCAGGCGGTCGACCCTTGCCTTGGGTTCTACCCAATGTCCTCTTCTCCAAGAGATGCATCACACTGCTCGCTGTCGCAGTTATGTCTGGACCGTCACTTAATCGCCATTCCCTTCGCCGAACAAGTGGCGCATATATCTAGCCCAAGCTTCAAGCGCGATGCTCTCGAGCGGTCAGCGTCGGCGGTTAATGTCTATCACGCTGCTGCGCATCACATGCAAGCTACTGCTGAGGTCGTTGCTCCGGCCAGAGCTCTCGAGCATGAACATGAAGTTGAAACCTCGCTCACCGTGGAGAAGTTCTTGAGGGGTGTTGCTGCCACCAAGGCTACCAAACACTACAGCAACTGGCGTCGTCGACGGAGCGTGATGAAGCAGGTACGTATGATGAAACTTAGTGTGCTGCTCTGCGACCTAATTATCCAAATCAATGGCGACTGCCACTCGTGTGGACCGTCATTCCGCGAACGACAGAAACGGCAGGTCGAGTGGGCCAGCGACGATGAAGAGTACGTGCCCGAGGCACCGCCCCAGAAGCGCCAACGCCGAAAGAAGACTCGACCCTTGTCTGCGCGAATTCTTGCGGCCGCTGTCGTAACGGGCATTGATGTCGTTGGAGGGCCACTCTTCCGCGATCCTCCAGAGGTGCATACATCCACAATGCGGCCGCTTCCGATGAGCCTCGGAAACCGCGCACCCTCCCCCGTTGCTGTGGGGAAGTCTCGTCGCCGCCAATTTGTCGATCCTCGGAAGGTCGACCGAGCTGACTCGCAGTTTGTACAATTCGTCGTAGACGCCGCCATCAAGAAGGGCAATCAGGCGAAGGAGCCAAGGCCTATCACCACATGGGAGCCAGAGGGTCATGCCGTCTTCAGTTCAAGTATGAGTCGGGACACCTCTGGATCTCGGGAGCACTTTGCCACGCGACCGTTGACTCTAGTCTCGTCAACGCATCCACGCTCTGCCTTACGGGCGAGGTGAGTCTTCTTTTCAAGTTACAGCGCTTCTCCCCAATGTCATATCCATATTTCTTTTCAGATTTACCACTGTTATTAGTCGGAGCTGTCCCATCCCCACGAAACGGAAGAATCAAACCTGTCGTAGCGAACGTGGCGGCCCACTCAAGTCCTCGAGGGCTCATTCAACTCCGAACCTGCCGGTAGTTCACCCGCCGCCTGCTTCGTCTGCTGTTCAGCCCCGTGGTTTATCCCCTTCCCACAATATCAGCAGAGACGGTTGCGGCCCAAGCGTTATCGACGATCACGATCACATTGCTCTTTGCCATGACGTCAACTTACCGCCGGCCCTAGTTGCTATTCCATCATTCCCTCCGCGATCTACCCTTGATTCCCATTTGGATGAAGTTTGGGCTTCGCAAGGCTCGCCAAAACCGAAATCCTCACACAAGCTTGATCCGCTAATCGCATTACCTCGACGTTCTGCGCCTCCGAAACCCCTGAAGTCCTTGGTATCGCTCCTGGACGACTTGCGCGAAATTGCACGCAATGCGACGCGAGTTGCTGCGGAATCTCAAGCTTGCGGACCGACGCGTCTGCAGCCGGCTATCTCAAGTTCCAAGGAGAACAGCAATCCTGTCCATCCAGCCCCCGAGTCTGCGAATTGCCCCATGCGGTCGCGCTCTCTCACTGTGCAATCATCGCCGCCTGCCCTTGTTGCTCTATCAGCGGTTAGCGAAGCGCAAATGGACGTCCCTGTGGATGAAGACCGTGAATTGCTCGAGGACATTGATGACGATCCCATTTTCCACAAGGACGATGTCCGTTGTAGCGCCGGAATTAGCATAGATTCGCATCCGGATACGCACCGGATTAACGTGTTGGCAATCCTCCAGTCGAACCAACGCAAGGCCATTCTACTGCCTTCGAGTCCCCTGCCGGGCTGGAATGCCCTGCCGTCCTCAACTCTCAGCGTGGGGGACGAGTCGGACTTCGAGGAGATTGACGATGATTATAGTTGACCGTGCAAATTCAATTAAAATTCGCTTCATCCAAGGGCCAATTTGTAACTGTAACTTGTACCGGATATCCAGATGTGTATGCACAGGTAAATGATCCTCATTTCTGCTGGTGAACCTGTCCAAGGCGGGATCCAACCCGCCCGCGGCGCTAGAGCGGCGTAGACTCGCAGTCCGAGCGATGCTATGGCTATGACGTACGTGGCAGGGTCCTCGGAATTAGCGCTGGCAACATACAAGCTTCCTCTTGCGTTCATCTCCGTCGTCCTCAACTTTCATCGTCCTCTACAACAGCAGCCCTACAAACACCGAGTGCAAGCAAACACGCAGTAACATGTGGAACGGCTATCCTGGAGACCAAGGCGGCTATCGATCGGGCCCTCCTGCTCCGCCTGCTGGGTGAGTCCTACGGAGTTCTGCTCAGTGCTGGATATCCCTAATGACTATACCCGCCGTGTTGAATAATGCAGCTTCGGCTTCCCGACACCGTGAGTTTTACTAATCGACCTCTGTTATCTCTGATTGAGACAAGCATGTTGGCTTGGAAGCAACATGCCCGCGCCGACTTCGGGCTACAACCCCGGATACGCACCATCCTATGGAGCTCCACCGGGCGGGTACGTGAATATCTGGTAGAAAATCGTCCACATCATGAGGTAATGTATTCGCTCTAGTTACTCTCCACCACCTGGTCCCCCGGTACCTCGCGGTCACCAGCACCACGAACACCACGAACACCATCAGCACCACCACCAGCAGGGCGGTTACGGTCCTCCTCCCGGGCCCCCTCCCGGGTACGGCGGAGTCCCTCCGATTCCTGGTGGACGACCAGATGGAAACCAGTATGCGCCCCCACCTGGCCCTCCTCCAGGGTCCTATGGCGGCTACCAACCACCTCGTGCGTAGCATCATCGTATTTATTACTTGTGATCTCACAGGGATCTTCTCAAGCTGGACCGCCTCCTCCGCCTCCTAGCAACCAACAAAGTTATGGCCCGACGTTTATGGATCGGAATAACCAGCAGCAACAGCTGTTCTATCAGTACTCGCAATGCAATGGGAAGAAGAAGGCCCTCTGCGTATGCGTCTCTTTGAGTTCAAGCTCTTCGGGCATCCGTTCACGATCAATTCTCGTAGATCGGTATCAACTATTTCGGACAGTCCGCAGAGCTGAAGGGTTGCATCAACGATGCCCGCAATGTCCAGATTTTCCTCAAAGGTGAGCTCTTATCTTGTCCGTTCGTCGATGTGGACTGCTCACGAACATGTTCAGAGCTCTGGCACTATCGCGACGATGACATTGTCATGTTGACGGATGACGCCCAGAATCCTCGCCAGATCCCTACCAGGGAGAATATTGTGAGTTCGAGAGTCGTGCACTCGTTGACGAATGATTGATCACGCGACTTCAGATTCAAGCTATGCAGTGGCTTGTGCGCAACGCGCAGCCTAACGACTCGCTCTTCTTCCACTGTGCGTTAGCCTGCCTCCTTTTGATGCTTCCGTGCTTGACGCAGTGATAGACTCGGGACACGGTGGTCAAACGAAGGACCTTGATGGCGACGAAGCGGATGGGTTTGACGAAGTCATTTATCCCGTCGACTTCGAGAACGCTGGGCATCTCGTCGATGATGTAAGTTGTTTGGATATTTTTCAGATGTTTGCGGTATGATATCCTGACCCTTGGACTCAGTTGATGCATGATATCATGGTGAAGCCCCTTCCCCCTGGGTGTCGCCTTACCGCGATCTTCGATGTGCGCTCTCCCCTACATCTCACGTTGAGATTGCCCGTTGACTATCTGATTTTCGTAGTCGTGCCACTCAGGCTCGGCCCTTGGTGAGCTTAAACACTTCAATGTAGCCGTGTCGCTGGTGACAGTATCGCTGTTTGCAGATCTCCCGTATGTCTACTCGACGGAGGGTAAAATCAAGGAACCCAACTTGGCAGCCGAGGCCGGTCAAGGTGTACTCTCCGCTGTGACATCGTATGCCCGTGGAGATATGGTGAGCCCCGAGATTCACCTAAACTGAACGCTATCACTCATGCACCACGCAATGCAGGGCGGGGTGTTTTCGTCCGTGAGCGGCCTCCTCAAGACGGCAACTGGCAGCACTCAACGTGCGGAGAGGAAAACGCGTGAGACTAAGACGTCGCCTGCTGATGTCGTGCGTACCGTTACCGTATGCACCTGATTCTCCTCATCCTTACCACCATTTCAATAGATCTCGTGGAGTGGCTGCAAGGACTCCCAAACTAGTGCCGACACCTTCGAGGCAGGGCAGTCGACGGGTGCCATGAGCTATGTGCGTCGATCCCCTGGCGATCAGACTCTTCTTCTCCCTAACGAATCATTTACAGGCGTTTATGACGTGCCTCCGTAAGTTTACGTGCCTCCGCCTTCCTCATCTCCCAGCTCACTGTGATGTGCAGGCCAGAACCAGCAGCAGAGCTATCAGCAGCTGCTTCAAAACATTCGGTAGACTACTCTGTCTCGCCATCTGGGGCTGTTACGTAATTTATATCTGACGATCATCCTCTACAGGGCTATCTTGAGGCAGAAGTACAGCCAGAAGCCTCAACTATCAAGTTCTCATCCCATGGTCAGTGTCGCGCGTGTGGTGTGGCGTTCTTCTGTCTTGGTGATGCTGACGTATGACTGCGCAGGACGTGAACTTGCTATTCATTTGTTAACCTGTTGGACGGCCGACGATCAGAAGGACTTTTTAAACGCGTGTATGTTTCGTCTTACCTTGTATCGTAAACCTTGAGTTGTACGTTATCACCGATGTCCTTTCCCCATTCTGCCTTTTTGGAGATGTGGGGAAGGCAGACTTCTTGCCCCAGAAGGAGATGTCATTGGCCACTCGACCGGGCGTGCCTTGATGATACAGGGTCCGTCGGACGTAATCTCAAAGGCCTCCCCCTCGGCGCGAAGATTCAGACGATGCATGGTAGCCTGCATGCATCAGGTTTCAGGTCGTCTAATATCTCTAGGACCAATGTGAGCCTTCGAATGCGCTAGTGGAGGCCAGTTGAGCTCAATCTTTGGGGTATCGCGACTGAGCCTTCCACGTTGAGTTTGACGAAAGATCTGTGCTCTTTGAGATCGCTGCCTGAAACGGATTTCGACGATGGTGCGGAGAGCTTCGAGTTGATCGTCGTGCGTCGGCTGCGACGTTGTTTATCCCACGCTCCCAGGCCCCGGAGTCTTTTCGCAAGTGGACGTGCAAGAAACGCAGTATGATCTGCAAAGGTCCTTGGACATGTTTCCCCGGCCGAGACTATCTGCCGCAACGGAAGACGATGGGGGTGGCCAGACGTTGCTGGGTGGTGGCGGATATGAGCGGTCCGGTCGGTGCCGGAGTGCGCAGGTCGCTGTTGCAGAGCACACGTTTGACTTGGTGGCGTTGACTTGTACGTCGCGCCGTCCCCTCCTTACCATCCCGCGGGCCTCGAGACCGTATTTTCGTAGGAGGTTTTGACACACGGCTTGTATGTCTGCGCTCATTTCCTTCGCCCAGGCTCCTAAATGCTCCTGTAGAGTCTTCGCAGAGTCTGCCCAAAACTTCCGTAGGAACGCTCCCGCTCTCGGATCGAGATATGTTGAAGCAGCCATGGAACCCTCATGGGTGATGTTTTGCGTCGAAGATCAGCATCACCTGGCTGCAATCGAGCGAGCTTCGCCCGCGCCTCCTGGGTACAGTGATGGCCCCATGACCAGAGTCCATGTTCACGTTCCTGACCGGGACAACGCTCAGGCGTGGACTTAGCTCTGCGGGAGCGAGTACAAGTAGCCGGCCGCGGGTTCAAACCTAGTCCTTGTCCATCT
This sequence comes from Ganoderma meredithae, assembly GCA_022814645.1. Classification (NCBI taxonomy): domain Eukaryota; kingdom Fungi; phylum Basidiomycota; class Agaricomycetes; order Polyporales; family Polyporaceae; genus Ganoderma; species Ganoderma meredithae. Next base: position 116,327 of record JAKLMY010000050.1, on the reverse strand, counting down.
CGACGACTCCTCACGGCCTCCTCCCTTCCTTCATCCGTGTCCGCCCCGCAAGAGTGCGACTGCGAGTTCGTGCACTCCACCAAAACACAACCCCTTGACCAGTCTTGAGATCTTCCTCATCCGAATGGCTGGAGGTGCTCCCGTCGCTGCGGCCTCGAACCGCCGCAAGAACTTGGCTGGCCCGTCTGGTTGGGCATGTCCTCTGTCCTCTCCTTGTCTTCACGAGCTAACGTCCCACTCGATCTCAGGCCGGCCTCCTTGCGAATGCTAGAATATTTGCTATCGCAGTCTTCGCATCGCTAGGTGGACTGTAAGTACTCATCGCGTCTTGTTGGTCGACCCATTCCCATTCTTACATCATCTCTAGGCTTTATGGTGGGTCCCATGCGTGTTATGGCGTGGCGTCCATCTGGCTTTGCTGACCGAGCCTCCATCGGGTGCAATGGCTCACAGGGTACAACCAGGTGCGCGTTCGTGCGATATGCGATCCCACGGCTGGAGCGCAGTCCGCTGATATTTCGGGACGCTGACGACATCGCACGGTATTGCGCAGGGCGTGTTCTCCGGTGTGCTCAACATGTACTCGTTCGACCAGCGAATGGCGTCTGTCGTGAACGACACTAACAAGAAGGGCTGGTTCGTCGCCATCCTCGAGCTCGGCGCGTGGTTCGGTGTTCTTTGCACTGGATACCTGGCGGATAAACTCTCACGAAAGTATACGATCGTCCTCGGTGTGTATGCGTTTACTTATGTCCCCTGCCTGGTATGGGGCGAACTTTACATGAAGGCCGCAATGCTCACCCATCTTGGTGTCTCTACTCGCACTCCCGTCGGAATAGCCACTATTATCTTCTGCATTGGCGTTATTGTGCAGACTGCAGCCTTCCACCCTGATTCTATTTTTGCAGGTGAGCGCGAACGCTTGTTGGCTTCAAACCCAAGCACCTGACACATTTATCCGCAGGGCGTTTCGTGACCGGTCTGGGCGTCGGTTCGCTCAGTATGGCGGTTCCACTCTACAAGTGCGTCTGGACTCGTGGAATTTCCGACTTCTGTAGCTTATGCGTTCGTCAGCGCGGAACTCGCACCCCCGGAGGTGCGCGGCAGTCTGGTAGCTCTGCAACAGCTCGCGATCACGTTTGGGATCATGGTCTCCTTCTGGATTGACTTTGGAACGAACTACATTGGCGGCACCGGTGCGACCCAGAGCGAAGCCGCCTGGCGGATCGCATTAGCCCTTCAGCTTGTGCCCGCAATCATTCTGGGCATTGGTATTTTGTTCATGCCTTTCTCGCCGAGGTACGCCTCACTCTCAATCGCCGCTGAAGACTACGTTGACCTGGCTGTTGTACTTGTAGATGGCTTGTGAACAATGGCCGCGACGGCGAGGCATTGCAAGTGCTCAGCCGAGCTCGCCGCCAAGCTCCCGACTCCGACCTCGTCCAGATCGAATTCCTGGAGATCAAGGCTCAGTATTTGTTCGAGAAGGAGACGGCCGCACTCAAGTACCCTGACCTCCAAGACGGCTCGTTTTCATCCAACTTTAAGCTCGGCCTGTACGACTATCTTAGCCTTCTCCGCTACAAGCGTACGTACATGACACAGCCTTCGCACAAAACTCAAAATGATTAACATATTCTCTTATGCTATGCAGCGCTCTTCTACCGCGTAGCTGTCGGAACCTTGACGATGTTCTTCCAGCAGTGGACTGGGGTGAACGCGATCCTGTACTACGCGCCGACCATCTTCCAGGAGCTTGGCCTTACGGGTAGCACCAACTCGCTCCTCGCTACTGGCGTCGTCGGTATTGCGTAAGTTGCTGGGTGTTCTTCAGCGTGTTTCTCTTCCTGACCGTGACTCCACCAGGATGTTCCTCGCGACCATACCTGCCGTCATCTGGATTGACCAAGCTGGTCGCAAGCCCGTCCTCATCTCCGGGGCGTTCATCATGGCCGGATCCCACCTCATCGTTGCCGTCCTTACTGGGCTGTACCACGATTCCTGGGTAACCCACCGCGCGGCCGGCTGGGTGGCGTGCGCATTTGTGTGGATCTTCGCCATGGCGTTCGGCTACTCTTGGGGCCCATGCGGCTGGATCCTTGCCGCTGAAATCTGGCCGTTGTCCGTCCGAGGCAAGGGCGTGTCAATCGCTGCATCATCCAACTGGATGAACAACTTCATAGGTAAGCCCGTGCTATGTGTTTCGTCATGGTATGGGTATGTGGGATCGTGACCAATTGGACTTGCGTACAGTTGGACAGGTTACCCCAACGATGATCAGCAAGATCGGTTTTGGGACGTTCGTGTTCTTCGGAGTGAGTAATGCGTCCCCTCATGACCTTACGTGAATCCTTTGAATGCTGACTGTTACGGCGGCATTCGTAGGCGTTCTCGTTCTTGGGCGGCCTCTTCATCACATTCTTTGTGCCTGAGACCAAGGGCCTGACGCTCGAGGAGATGGACGAGATCTTCGGCTCTGCGGGCCTCGCGGCGGGTGAGCGACAGCGCTTGGAGGACATCGAGAAACGCATCGGGCTCGACGCATACAACCATGCGGACCCGGACCGTGCGTCGACGGAGAAGAGGGACTCGGACCTGATCGAGAAGGTCTAAACACTTGCCTCGACATGAGCTTCGCATTGAATGCTAGTAGTGCTGCTAGTTGTATCCCTATCCATGTATTTGTAGCTTGTTTTCATTACGAGTGTAATGCTACCCAAGTTCAAGTTGCCAAACCCGGGGCAAGGAACTTGGACGTATGCCATTGGGGGGTTTTTCTGTTGCGTCTGCTCGTCGCAAAATCAAGATGAGGCCCGTGTAGCCAGTATCCAGAGGATATGAGACGTTTCATTGCAGGGGACGGGTCTAAGGGCCCTCGATCCTCGAAGTAGTGTAAACTGTTCCATGCGCTCTGACCCAACGCACTGCAGGGGCGTGACGCAGAGTCACGTGAGCGTGATAGAACGCGTCGACGCGCAGCGCGGGAATTAGTGCTGATCGCGTCTCAGGCGCGGTCTGACCGCAACGACCTCACCTGTGTACGTATGCATCGTACCCCGACTCCAGACCTGCGATGGCCAACATCAATGGGCTGCTGCAGGAATTGAATCCTGCCCAACTTCAGGGTTCGCTATTCTCACTCTACGCCCAACCACTTCCGTGCACTGAGCGATACTCGCGGCACAGCTGTCCAGCATCCACCACAGATTCCTCTTCAAATCCTCGCAGGACCCGGGAGCGGGAAGACCAAGGTGCTCACCATGCGCATCGCCCACCTCATCACCAACTGCTACCTTCCCCCATGGTCCATCTGCGCTGTCACCTTCACGAACAAAGCCGCGAACGAGATGCGCGAACGGCTCGTCAAACTCATCGGCAGGGAGAACACAGCCCAGATCAAGATGGGCACCTTCCACGCGCTCTGCTGCAAATTTCTAAGGAGATATGCGAAGTATGTCGGAATAGAGGGAAACTTCACGGTGTGCGACGCGGAAGAGAGGTACGTGGTTTCTGGTGGTTGTGAGACAAGTATGCATTCCCCATGAATATATGCGCGGCTTTCAGCAAGAAGATTGTGGCGAAGCTCTTGAAACCGTATCAAGAACAAATTAAAGACCGTAATCTCACCATGAAGGAAGGCACGGTGCTCTCCGTCATCTCAAAGCTCAAGGCCAAGAGCCTCACTGCCGACGACGCCCGCAAATTGGTCAATGAGGCCAACGCGCGTTCCATGGAGGAACGGATGAAGAGAATCATTGAGAACATTGAGAACAGAACCAAGCGTGACATCTTGGATGGAGATTTTGGAGAGATTATTGCGGCTGTGTACAAAGACTACGAGAAGATACTTCGCGAGACAAACAGCTTAGACTTCGACGACCTCTTGGTGTTCGGTGTCAAGATGTTTGGCGGACACAAGAAGGCTTCCGCCTGGTGTCAACATGTTCTCGTGGACGAATAGTAAGCATAGCTCGAACCTATTATGGTTCGCGGGGCCTGACCACCTCCTACAGCCAAGATACCAACACGACCCAGTATGAACTCATGCGGCATATTGCGCAGACATGCAAATGCGTCACCATAGTGGGAGACCCTGATCAATCAAGTGAGAATCCGCCTTTTAACCGGCCCCACGTTCTAATCGACGCGTCTTTGCTTAGTCTATGGATGGCGTTCTGCAGAAATCACCAACCTGGCTAATATGCAGAGAGGTAGGCAGGCGCATACACCCGCGCATCCGGCCATTATCTCAAAAACATTTGTTCTGTCGCACAGATTTTCCAACGACGCAACAGATCTACCTGGAGACGAATTACCGGTCAACTGCTTCAATCCTCGACGCCAGCATGGCTATCATCTCACAAGGTCAGTTCATTGACGGGTTTTGCTATAATTGCGCAAGACAATACCTCACCTGTTTGACAGATAAGGAGCGAATACAGAAGTCCTTGAACACCTCGCACCCAAAGGGCCCCACCCCAGTGCTGCATGCTTTCCCCATGGAACAGGTTGAGGCGGGGTTCATTGCAGCGGAGATTAAGAGGCTGGTCGCATTCACCGGAGGCATGTTGACTTGGAGCGACTTCGTCGTCTTGCTGCGATATAATGCGCACTCGCGGGTCATCGAAGCTGCACTTCAAAAGGAGAGCATACCGAACAGGGTCCTGGCGGGGCATAAGTTCTTCGAGCGTATGGAGGTCAGTGTTGGTCCCTCCAAAAAAGCTATAGCGGCTGTTTTGATAACCTGGATGAAACTTGCATGTCCACAGGTCAAGGACATCCTTGCTTACCTTCAACTCATCGACAACCCGGCATTCGTCCCTGCCTTCACGAGGATCGTCAACGTTCCATCTCGAACGGTTGGAGAAAAGGTGGAGCTGTTGGCTTATCCATCGCATCGACATACCCTGACACCACAACACTAGACCATCGCTGAGCTCCTCCACCGCGCCGAGCAGCTCAAGGTCCCCCCTCTCACAGTTGTCGAGCGTATCGTCGATGGCAAGATCCCGGACATCAAGCCGCCCGTGAAGAAGAAGCTCGCGTCGTTCGCTGACACGATCCGCGACCTCCGCCGTTTCGCCAATGAGGGCATGTCGCCCATGAAGCTCATAACCGCGCTCGTCGACCTGATCCAGTATGGGGAGCATCTCAAGAAGACGCAGCAGGACTGGGAGAGCAGGTGGGAGAACGTGCAGGAACTGATCAACTTCGCCAGCGAAGTCGAGAACGGGATGCCCGCGAAAGAAGGGAAGAGGATGCTTGATGCCCAGGAGCGCGCGCACGAGGAGTTATGGGGTGACGGGCTCGGGGGATGGGACGCGGACCAGGTCGACGACGATGATGGGTGCGTCTCGCGCCTGGATGCGAGTGCCGGGGGTTGTCTTCCAGCTAATGCCGGCGTTGGGCAGGAACACGCCCCTAAGGCACTTTTTGCAGGCCTCGATGCTGTCGACCGATACTGAGACACCGGAAGACGAGAAAAGCAAGGACGTGAGTCGTTGGCGTGCTGTTTACCGTTGACCATGCCGCTGACAGGCCAAGCAGAAGGTAACTATCTCGACATGTCATGCGGCGAAAGGCCTCGAGTGGGCCGTGGTCATGATCCCTGCTGGTACGTCCTCAGAGGAAGGGGAATAAGAGACCTGATTGAGAAGCTCACGTTCGAGTCTGATGCAGTCGAACGAGGTGTCTTCCCTTCCGCGCGCTCAGAGGATGAGGAGGAAGAACGGTTAGTGTTCCTCGTGCTCACGTTTTCAACGGCACTTCCGGATATTAACCTGGAATTTTTCCAGGCGGTTATTGTACGTCGCGTGCACACGTGCGCAAGGCCTCTTGTACCTTACCCACGCGACGTCGCGGATGGTTGCTGGAGAGCAAATACCGGCGGAGCTGTCTCCGTTCATCGCGACCGTGCGGAGCGACGCTAAGGTGCGTGCCCGTGCATTCATGGACGTCTACATGGGTCCAGACACCGCGTCGGTTGGTAGACGAGGGGCGTGTTTTCGGACGAGCTCCCAGCTTTGACGCAGCAAGACCGGACGACGATTTGCAAGGTCCTCAACCGTCCTCTTCCGGACGAAGCTGAGGTCAAGCGACGTGTGGCCGAATTGTACGTTCACTTCTGTCGAGAATCCGCCACATATATTGATGGGCGAGTCACGTAGCGAACAAACCGGCCGGCATCCTATCTGGGGAATCAACGCGCCGTTCCGGAACTTACCTGGTGTTAGGCAGAATGGATATGCGATGCCAGTGCGATATCCTGGCCATCCTGCTGGGCAGGCTGCACAACCTTGGGCTGGCGGCGGTCAGCGGCTAGGTGGCGTTCCTGGAAATGTAATGAAGCCTAATCCTGACAGTGTCCTCGGAGTCGCCAAATCAGACCCTGATGCATTGCATGGTGGGAGAAGATACTTCCTCGTTTTTATTCCATGGCCATACTTAGTCTTTCCTGTTTACAGAACCTGCGATATTCAAGGCGAGTAGTCTGCTGCGTTTCAACGACGCACACCGCAGCCCTGGCGTACAGAAAGGACAGCAGCGCAGAGATGCGTCGCCAAATAAGGCAGCCCGTGCTCCCCCATCGACCTCGGGCAGCAGGGGTTCGGGCGCAAGTTCTTCTGCGCCGCTGGCTTCCTCAAGTGGCCGAGTCGTTAATACCGCGAGCTCTCCGGAGGGTCAATCATCCATTGCCACCATCCGGAACTTTTTCGGTCGACAGGATAGCGGGGGTTCTCCGAGCTCGGAACTCTCCTCAAAGGCGAAGGGAAAGGCCAAAGCAATTGGACCACATCCAGCGGCGAAACTTGTTCAAACTCATACAAGGCTAGGCTCTGCTTCTAAAGTGCCTGGCCGTCCCCTTGGCTCGCCCGCGAATGCCGCTCGAGTGAAGAGAGAGCAGGTTGAACCAGCTTTAATCAAGGCGGAGCATACTGAGCCGTCTCTGCGTCGACGCAGACGGGGCTCCTCGCCAGAAGAGCCGCTTATAGGGTTGACGCAACGAGTGCCCCCTACACACGTCAAGAAGGAGAAAGCTGAAGTTGCGTACATCAAGTCTGAGAGAACAGAGCCAACGTTGTCTGGAAGCCGAGCCATTCCCGTCAAGGCGGCGCCTGGCTCTCTCGCACGTCCCCCAGGCTCCTCGACGCACCTTGGTCAGAGTGCAGCTCGCATGCAGACAATCTCCGTCAAGCCTTCGCCTACTCCGTCGCCGTTCTCTTCGGGTCACTCGCTGGCCCCATTGAGCTCCGCGTCGAGCAGCAGCTTGTCTCCCACAGGTCCTCCGGAGATAATTGACATGGACGCGCTGGAGGACGATCCTCCAGCCAAGCCCATGACAGTAAAGCGGCGGCTTGGAATGGGGCGTGCGGCCGGGGGTTACGCGAACAAGAAGTTCAAGCCACTTACCCACAATGGCCCATGACGATGCTCCGCGACTGCATAGCGCTGGATTGTTTCCGTACCCAAAGTCGACCTTGATATTGCTATATTGTTACCTTCTGATTTGCTCTACTACATGTTTTCCCGCTGTGCAATGACATCTGTCCCTCGGAGCATCATCGTGTATTCAGATGTACCGTACCCATCATCATAAGCCCTTGAGCTTGTTTGCATGCGATACACGTGTTGGTTGAACCAACAACTTCCGGAACACGACAGGCCTGCACGAGGGTGTGACCAATCCGTCCTCGCACGGCCCTGCCTCATGGCTCCCGCGAGGCGGGTGATGGCAAGGCTACGCCCCCTTGTGGCCAGCATCTGACGAGGCTGCGATGATTATCTACTGCCCCTTCTCAGGCAAAGGGTCACGACAATTGTTTCAGCACGCCGGGGTTCCAATCTTGGCAATGAGCCTCACGTTTTATGCTTCCTGAAACGGACGTCGAGCAGCTTCCTTCCACCCCTCCAGGCCCTCAGTATCTGCGCGGCGGCAGATGAGCAATCTACGCGCCGCGTTCGAGCAGTGGCTGGAGGTAGTAGGTAGACTCTGCCGGCCGATCGTTCGCATTTATCCTGTTGGCTCGAGTACGTCTTAAGCGTTGTCCGGCAGGGCGAGGCACAAACACGCTCCAATCACGTCAGAATATCAGCCAGAATATATTGGCCCCGTCTATGCACGCCCCGAGCCCTGCTGAATAGCGTTTCTTCCTCCTCTGTCCACCCCGTACCCACTAGTCCTGACTCACTGCTTCCGATACCTCCCCTCCACCCCCAGCGACCCCAGCAAGCGCCCACATCCCAAACCAGAAGATGCCGGTGACCCCCTTCAGGAAACCCCGCCATTCGCTCGAGACATTCGACAAGCTCTTCGAGCGTGCGTTTGCGCCGCGCGACACGCTCCCCCTTAACGTGGCCCCGCTCGCGCTGACGGACGACCGAGAGGCGCGGCCGCCGTCGCCGAAGACGCAGTTCTACTCCCCGATGGAGACGGAGTTCCCGATCTCGGACGCGCACGACCACTCGCTCGACTCGCTGTGGGACGAGGTGCGGCAGGCGAAAGAGGCTGAGCTCGAGTCGTCGCCGTCCAAGGTCAAGTCACTCGAGGGCGCAACAATGTCGCTCGGTTCGTCACAGTCCGCGACGGCCCCGGTGGGAAGGCAAGGGACGGGATCAGGCGAGCCGCCGCAATCTCCGGGGAGAAGGCGGGTGACGAAGCGGAGGTATGCGTTGCGCTTTTGCTCTGCCGTGTGTCCGTCGGAGGCTGGAACGGCCGTTTGCATCGATGCGCCAGTGTGAACTTCCGGGAGTCTTCGGACGGGAGAAACGTGAGCCCAGGGCGCAACCCCTTCTTCGCCGTCGTCCGTCGTGTGTTGGGAACGAGGCTGATCGTAAACGCGGACATGCGTCCCCTGCGCAGATCATGGTGACGTTCGACATGACTGGGGTGAAGAAGCAGGACATGCACGTCAGCTACCGCTCGAACCGCCTGGTTGTGAATTGGAAGGTGGAGCGGATGACAGAGAAGCAGGAAGAGGAAGGCATGGTGCGGGAGAGGGAGGTGAGGACGTATAGCCATACTATCACATTGCCCGAGGGCACCAAGGTGAGCAAGCAGGGCCGTGGAGTCGGCTCTGCACCGTGCTGAGCACAGACTGTGGGCTAGTTTGAAGAGGTTCGCGCATCTCGAGATACCCAAAGGTTGACGTTGACCTTGCCGAACTGGAAATGTGTCCGCATGGACGGAGGTGAGCCGGAGGACCCGCAGCCAGAGAGCCTGAGGTCGATACCAGACATTGATGTATGTGTGCTGTTTGCTGCGCCCCGAGTTCACAACCAGGCTAACCAAGAGCTAGCGGGCACTCTCTGCAGTAACAGAATACCACTCATGTCGCTGACAGGGCATGGAAGGGGAGGGGATCGTACTTTATTGCAGACAACACAGGATACCATCGCTCACATGTAATTTATACCCTCACGTCAGAGTCATGGAATGCTCCTTCGGTAAACTGGCTGGACTGTGTTCTCGGTGTCTGCTTCAATGTTCGGTGTTGGGTGTCGAACGACTCTGTGGCGATACCGCTCCGGAACGTTCTCGTTCCCTTGCAACCGATACATGTCGAGCGCTGTCGAGCGCTCCACGTCCCCGGCGCTCGAGTCTCCGTTCTCGAACCTCTTTCCTCACCACTACCACCAACCACCAATACTCCTCATCCTCACGAGTCTCGAGCTCCACCATCTCGAATTCTCAACCTTTCTCTCACAACACCCGCGTGTTTTCTCGTTTCCGACCTTTGGAGTCCCAGACAAAGCGTCTACCTACGACACAGCGCTCTCCACCCACTGCGCCACTCGCGCAGTCGAGCTCCCTCCAGCCGCTACTGTCCCAAACACCCGAGCCGTGTGCTTGTCAAATACGTTCGTCTTCACGAACGAGTAACTCTAAACCTTTGCGACTGCGAGATCATATTCGAATTACCACGTCGCGCGCTACGTACACTCTGCGGAAGTTGCTGCTTGACTTGTGGATGATATTCGTATCGATGTCGATGCCCGCGCCTGCGAAGCCTTCCCCTCTCAGGGTCCGGCGCCAGGGCCGCGTTGCGGACGCTGTACCAGCGTTGTTCGACACGACGATGTTGAAGGACAAGATGGACATCCAGACTGCCATCGGCGCCATCAGTCGCCATCTCGTCGATCCCGCGACCCCTCTGGAAGACGCCGTGGTCGAGCTCCATTCCAACGGTCCCGCGGATGTCCTAGAGCTCGTACTGTGCTCCACCAGCGACGACGCGTACCGTGTCCTCGTCGCGGCGATGCTCGAGGGGTACCAGCGGGATCTGGAGGGTCTATTGTCCTCCCCGGCTCCAGGGCTATTGAGTCGCTTTGCGCTCTGCCACTGGTTCCTGCCGGACGCGTGTCGCTGTGCGACCGCGAATGCATTGGATGCGGCGCCTATATTGCGCTGGAAGGACGCGGAGGCAGAAACCGCCGTCCTAAGGGAGATTTTGAAGCTGTCCCTCGGGGGCAGAGCGCATGTACGCTGCGAACCAAACGATGACAGGGACTTACCTCTTGGAATGAAGTTCGCTAGGTCGCGGGGCGAGCGCAAGCGCGTGCGGCACGGGAAGGACGCACCATCTATTGACCAGGAGGTGTTCACTAGGTACGGTGCGAGGGTTCCTAAGACGCCTGCTGGAACGCGATCGCTGACGAAAACTATTTGCGATGCCCAGCGCTGCGTGTTGAGGTATTATCTAGGTGTATTTAGGCGGCCAGAAGTTGTGGTCGCTATCAAGAGTATCTTCCTGGCGCCGCTGAGCGACGTTTCAGATGAATTGTTGGAAGATGCAAGCATTTGTTCCTATGAAGACTCCGAAAATGCCAGCACCTGCTCCTATGAAAGCTCGGAAGAGGACGCCGCAGAATTAGTAGCGTTTCAACCTGTGCGCCCGAACAAAGTCGCCCGGCTGTTCGATAGCCTTGAGGGTTTCGGAGAATGGCCACTCGTTTACGTCGCGCGCCACACGGGACCTACGCCAGGCGAGGGACGGGAAGATGTTTGGCATCTTCGTCAAGAAACTCCAGGAGCTCTCCCGAGGCCACTTTTCCGAGGACAATCAGAAGCGATTGACCGGCATCCACCTATACATCCCCGTCTATGAGGCCAAGATGACGGGTGACACGCGTCTAATCTATGAGGTCGAAAACGACGAGGACACCCGCAACGGAGTCGAACGCCAGATCCTCACAATCCGCGGCATATACACGCATGCGCAGATCGAGCGTCGATGGAAGGATTCAATGTGTCATGAACGCCAGCTTGCCAGTGGCCAGCCCAAGGACGCAGAGTACAAGAAACGATGCATGCACCGCAACTCACCTGCGCACCCAGGCGACAATGTTTACACGCCTGCGACTTGGCGTCTCCGACGTGCAACCGTGTAATATCTCCCGCAACTTCGTGGACTTTCGATATTCGAGCGGTCCTCGACGACATCTTCAACGAGACCTTGCCACCAGAGGTCTCCACTAACACCCCCCCCCCCCCCACCGTGGTTCCTCGCCCTTTCAAATTTCACCCCTTCGTTCTTCTGATTTATACCTCCTCCTGCGTCATTGTACTTCTACGAGTCTTCCACACCGCGACTTTATCGCATGGTTGCTTCGAAGTTTTGCACCATGATTTCATAACATTCCGCTAGACCGTTCGCCTACGATACTGTTCTCCTCTCCATGATTGATCGAAATCCCATTCTTCCGGTCCCATGGAGTCGACAGTCAATGGTCTTCCCCCAACTCCATTGTCCACTGCGCTTGCAACCTCTACTAGCACCTCTAACCAACGCGCGATGTCCTCAACTCTCGATTCCATGATAAAGACGCCTGCCAACTCCCGCAAGCGCAAGCTTCAACTCGGTGGCGGACGTGGGTACTTCATACGCGTCGCGCCTTCAGGCGAGGTCGACCTCCAGAACTTGGACGCAGAGAACGTGGAGGCGGAGGTAAGACGCGTCGTAATGGCCCTCGGTAGTGGAGACTGACGCGTCTGGGCCCCAGGTCGTCGAGACCATGAAGCAGAGGATCATCGAGGCGCGTCGTCCCGCTCATTCCCTTTTTGTAGGTTTTGGATACTGATACGCGCGTTTTCAGCTCGAGGACCAACTCGCCGCGAAGCCACCTCCTGCAAAACGCGCTCGTACTTCTGCTGCTACCGAGGCGCCGCAGGCGAGCGGGAGCGGGAGTGGCGCGCCAAGCAAGGCGGACGAGAAGAAGCGCAAGGCTCAGCTGAAGAAGATCTGTGACCGGTGCGTTTTCTCGCCTTCCCCGCTCCACGACGCGTCTCGTTGCTCAAGGATGCGCGCGCTGCGATACATACGTGCAGCCTGAAGAAGGAATGCAAGAACGAGGAGTGCAAGTTCCAGGGCTCGCCGAAGAGCGTCCGGATCGAGGAGATCATGGAGTACCCTGAGTTCGAGGCGATCTTTATGGACAAGGGCGTCCTCATCCAGCCCACCCCCACGAACAAGCCGAAGAGCACCGTCACCATCATCGAATACGTACGTCCCCTAGTCCGGGCCCTGTACTGCTGCCTCTCCTGTGAGCGCGATTAGGTTCTGACGGGCGATGATATTGTTAGCGCTCTCGCGAGCAGATCAACGCGCTGTTTGGGGACGATCTCAAGGCGCTCAAGGGCGTACGCTGGACCCGCGGAGGGGGCCCGTTCTTTGAGAAGTCCCTAAAGCTGGGACAATGCGACGTGGAAATCGCGCACGTTGAAGTGAACTATTCTAAGAACGGGATGAAGTGTGCACTGAAGTTCGAGGTGCAGGAAGAAGGCCGTAGGGGATATTCGAGCGGCGGGTGGTGAAGGTACATTATTATTCACATTTCTAGTAGACTCGGTGATCTTGGACCGACGATGGGTGCTGTATGTGCTACAGAATGTTTTCGTAGTATGTTACTTGGCATCTCTTACACTTACGAATAGGATCTATTCAGTAATATATATAATTTACGAGCTGCCTCGCAAACCTCTGCGAACCATTGACCTCTTCAATTAAAATACCTGTGTGATAGTTCAAAACAATGTCCGTTGTCAACCAGAAGCAGCAATGCCCTCAAGTCCTAAGAAGGTGGCGGCCCGACATCGGAGCGACTGCAACGGGATGTGCGTCAAAGCCAAGTCCAGCATCCTTAAGTGGTTGCCGAGGCGGCGTGCTGTGACTTCGCGCTCACCATGGATGATCTGTCACCTGTGGCCTATCCTGACATGTCTAACCCCAGCCACTCCCCAAATACTGCCAACTGGCATCATGGAGAGTACTACACAACGTAGAGATTAGAATCGGCGCCTAACCGCGCAATGGTAAAAACGTCGCGGTATAAAATCAAGTCTGTTACTTACTCTTACTTAACTGCTAGTGTCAATGTCGCGGGCGAGGGCTAACCCCGATCGTCGCCAGCTCGGGGCATCTGGACAGGGCAACCAGCGACTCGGGCGATATATTCCCTCTCTTGAGGCCCCGCCCTGGCCTTTTGGAGAGTACCAAATCCGATTAGAGCCCAGCGACCTCAAGCAGCACAAACGCATCGTCCTCCGCCAATGCACCTATTGCTGGAGGAAGGCACCTCGGAATCTCGCCCAGTGCTCCCGCCGCAGGTATGTCCACCATTCCACCTCGCAAATGCCCGTCGTTGCTCAGTCTGCGAGCTTAGGTCCGCCCGGTACCGTGGCACAATGTGCCAATCCACAGATTACTTGGAAGGGCATCGGCAAGAGTGTCTCAGCTTCTACGACCCGCCGTTCACCATAGCGTTTTTGACGACACCAATCAGGCACGCCCGCTACGCTGTCGACCCCCTCCTTGGTCGAGGGGACCAAGATGGTGTCTGCGTGTGGCTATCAGTCCGCGGCGCTATAGACTGCGCGTACGCGTTGTCTACCGTTCCCCCTTGTTTTGCACTAACACCATTCCTTACCTTACTATATCATGATATCAGACTGAACCTGCTTGTTTACCCCCTACGCTCACAGAAAGATGGGGTAGAGATTTCGGCGCCGACTCCGGAGAGCGGAAACAGATGAGGCGACGTCGTTGAAGTGCAGAACTCACGCCAACAGCCCCTTCACGCTACAAGTCCTAGTGCAGAACAGACGCAAAGATGGCCGATCGGCGATCATATTCGGCGTACAGAGCCAGGTCATCGTCTGCGCCGATGGCCTCCATGACGTTCTGAGGGGCAGTCCCGGTGAGGACGTCGAGCGATTTGCCAAGTTCAAGGCCTTCACGTACGTCTTTCCGTTGTCCTATTTCTGTGGCATACGGTTAATGCTAAGACATTATTCGCAGCGGTACTCCAGAAGAGATGGAGGTCGGCGCTCTCGGGATCGCCCATGATCTATAGGACCAATCGCCACGCATGTACACCAAGAGCATGTACATCAAGAACTTGAACGGGACCGAGGTCAGAAGCCTCCCGGAGCCTTCCCTAGCCACTGCAGTCTGCCAACTGACCCCATGCATATATGGACAGCTCCAACCGGACAGCCCGTCCCGCCCGCCATCCATAGCGCATCCCGCGGCATCGTCGAACTGCACCCGGGCGACTACGTCCTCTTCCACCTCCAATTCCGCGTCGGCGACGGCAGGAACGCGGGCATCAACAAGGACTTCACCGCGCTCTCCGTCCTGTTCGGCCTCGCGCTCCCCTTCCGGACACCCTGGGACACCAGCCACGACCCGGCGGACCTCGAGGCGCGGTTCTGGGAGGACCGTGCGTTCCGCATCGGGCTCTGAGCCGAGCTCGACCGCGACGCCATCGGGGCGTACTACAAGGGACTACCTCCGCGACGGCGAGCTCGCGCACATCGAGAGCCACTACCGGAGCGCGCACCTCAAGATGTGGGAGCAGCACGCCCGCGACGCAGGCGTCCTGGGGCTCGAGGAGTACAGGCGGACCAGGGGCGCCACGCAGAGGGGGTTCGACTTGCACCAGGAGCAGCTCGGGCGCGCGGGCGCAACTCTTGAAGACCAGGACGACTCGATGGTGAGCTTGCTGCAACGGATGGCTGCGGGGCAGATCTGTACGTTCAGAGTGCTGGTTTCTCATAACTCTGCTTAACACTCACGCTGCCAGCTAACAGGTTGACCAAATAACTATGCTTGCAATACGGCGTTAACAGGGGCTCGAACTGCCCCTACGCATGGGAGCAGCGGTAACGCCAGACGCGGGGGGGTGGACCCGGAAGGTATGATCGCACAGCGAGCCCCCATCTTCGCTGAAGATAAATAGGCAGAACGTGGTGAGAGGTCCGCGAAGCGCTGCAGCGCATTGCTCCCAAGCTCTAGAATGCTATAATCGCGTTTGCGAGTTTTGTTGATTATGTACGTACGTGTATAAAAGTACCTTGCGATTCTGAGACCACTAGCAAGCTCTACATGTCACATCGTCCGTCGTAGAGTGGTGCACTGTGCAAAGGGCGGCCACAACGGCTATTCTGAATTCAATGTATCACAGCTGTCGGAGTCCGAAGCCTTGAGCCAGAACTCGCATACATGGCCGACGACCAAATAGCATTGATTATAGTGGCGCAACCTGCTGGATCTAAGCGGCGTCGGAGACGACAAACATTGTAGATATCTAAAGTAATTGCTGATCACGACGAGATGGAAAGCTACACGACGCGAGAGGTCACTATAATTACGCAACGGCTGTTGTACACACTATATATTCTAGTAAATGCAAGGTTGGCGACTATATGCGTCGGAGAACTCCTTGGGGTACAGTTTAAAAGCAGCGCTGCAGAAGAGAGGCGACTCTAGCCTCCTCTACTCGATAATAGATATATGGTGCCCATCGCCGGAAAGGTTGGAAGCAACCAGCAACCACATCGAGCCCGAATGTAAAATGTCCAAGAAGATGAGGGAATGCAGCTCACGCTAGGTCCCCGACCTTGGGACACTTGACGCTCACGAGCTTCGCCCCCAAGTCCGAGTTCTTGTCTCCAAACTTGATCGTCCTCGTCCACGTCTTTGGCCGCCTCGCGCGCCGCGAGATCGCCGACCCACCCTCGACGCGCGCGAACCGGGAGTTCACGCCATGGAACCTGCCACCCAGCACCGTCTCGCTCGCTTCATTCTCTTCGTCGCTCGAGACCTCGCCCTCGTCGTCATCGGAATCGTCGTGCTCGTCATCGGCAGGCGGCTCCCACGCGCCTTTCCCTCCCTCCCTCGTGAGGACGAGCGCGGTCAAGCGGCGGCCGTACAAACACCCGGTATCGAGGCCAAGAGTCCAGCGCCGGACGTCCAGGTCACGCGACGCCGCGTGTCCGTAGACGACAGTCGATGGGAAGCACGGGAGCTCCTTCTCGTCGTCCTTCTTCTTCCCCGCGTCTTGAGCCTCGCCCTCTGCGAGCGCGAAGGGATCAATGGAAGACGCGTTAGCGCGAGCGAGGTCGTCCTCGTTATCAGTGAACCCGGCGCAGCGCTTCATCTGGCCGTTCCAGACCTTCGCCCACGGCGTGCCCTTGTTGGCCTGCCGTGTGACGGTGCCGTCCTTCCGGATGCTGCGGATGTTGAGGATGACCCACGGATCGCGGTTGTGGGGGATGTCCTCGAGGAGTGCGTGTTCCTGCAGGACGCGGAGCTGGTCGACATCCCCGTCCTCGTCGAGGCCCGTGTGCGGAAGCGGAAGCGGCGCCTGGAAGCGCGACGATCCGACGTCGATCGTGGGATACTCGTACCCATCGTCGCCGTCGTCCTCTCCTTCGTCGGTCGAAGGCGCGTGCGCTAGCGGTTGATGCTTATCATCGGACGCCTTGCGCGGATCGTACGGGAGAAGGCCGGCGTGAGCGAGGAAGAAGTGCTCGGAAGGGATGTGGATCACGAGCGGGAGGGAGTAGAGGAACTGCGCCTGTTCTGCGTTCATGTCTCTGCATCGTCGCACCCATTGCGGTGAGGTCGGTCAGCGAAAACCACTCAACGCTCAATACCAAACGCAGGATGCGACGATGAGCACTGTGCAATTGAGACTCACCTAGCGATGTTGTAGTGGTCTCCGAACATAATCCAGTCCTTCTTCGCGCGGCCCTTGCCTGGCCCTGGGATGCGCTTCCACCACTCCGCGCGCCATGTCCCCTGGGCCCGTTTGCGTGCAACATCGATCCACTCTTCAACGTCCGATCCAGCGCCATTCGGGTCCTTCTTCCGATCCCGTAGCCATTCGGCCTCAATGAGCTCTAGGAATTCAGACCCTGCACCCACGGCCGGGCCGGCGTCATATGACGCAGTCCCGAACCCCAAAGGGAGGGAGGAAGCAAAGGTCGATAAGGAAGAGAGGAGGGAGAGATGCCTTGGTGAGCGCAGGCGTGTTGGGGTGAAGGGGATCTGAAGTTGTTCGAACCAGTCCCGCCACGCACGCCATTGGATGACTATCTGGTCGTGGTTGCCTCGAACGGCGTAGATGGGCCTGCAAGGGGGAGTCTTGGTGTTGCGCTGCGAAGTACTTGGCAAGGATCCTGTGAGCCGAGACGAGTTGGCGGCGCCCTTCGTGCAGAGACCTTGCTTCTGTCGCACGATGAAGTCGAGGATGGCAAGGGACCCGGCCTCCGTTGACTTGGCGAGGAGGTCCCCCGACATGAAAATGGTGTCTTTGCGTGGGTTATACTCGACCGCCGCGAGTAGGTTGCTGGGCAAATGCAAAAGTGAGCATTACGTTCGTGAAGGAGGCGAGGCGTGCATGCGTGCCCAGTCTGCCGAGGCTGCTCATGTGGCCTCTGGAAGGAGGGCAGTGGGCTGATGAACTCATGACCGAAGAGGTACTCGAGAATCGAGTGGGAAGACTGCGCTTCGCGGAACTCACGAAACGGAGCGCTCGCATATTCCTCCGACGAACGTGCAGCGGTGGATTGCGCGTACTCACTGGAGTGACTGGTTCATCCCATGCGTATCGCCGATGACTATAACCCGCTCATCGTGTGTCCCTGCATTGCAAGGACAACGTTGTCAGTGTCGGAGTTGGCTTCGGCCGCAGGAACAGCCTTTACGAGTCGCTCACCGATCCCGAAAGCCTCAGGGGGGAGTGTATGCGTGTGGATGTACTTGTTGAAATCGGGGAAGGCTGTGATAGACGAGGACCTCAGCGCTCGGTCAGGGCTTGCTAGAAACGGGGTGCGATACTCACGAAATTTGGTGTTACCCTTGTGCTGGGTCGCGAAGGGAGCAAGCGTATATTGCTGTGCTCTTGAGAGGAGGAAGGGTTCGTGGAGATAGGCGAGGAAGAGGACAGCGATGACGAAGAGGTACACGACGAGGGTACTCGCCGCGGACGGTCGCGTCGGTGGCCGGCCGTACATCGTGAGCGGGGCGGTGCAGCGGAGGCGCAGGGAGAAGATGGGGGAGAGGTTTTGGGAGGAGAGGAGGGGATGCGGTCTATGGACCTGGAAAGAGGCTGGGGTCGCGTCATATAGAGCCTCTGCCTTCGAGGGGAGACGCAAGGGCATGAATGCACGTCGCTCTACGACTGCTCGGCTGATCCACCTCGCCCGATCACGGCGCTGACGACACTCGACAACACCTTTCCGGCCACCCTTCAATTTCACCTGCCCTCCGCGCCCAAGATCCCTTTTCGGCTTTCTCAGGGGCCGCACTGGCCAATCACCGCCCGTCTAGATAATCTCCTCGAACGTGGCCCAACTATGTAACAAAATATTCATGCGCCCCATCGTCCTCCCAATGTCCCCGTACAAACTCCGCACCCTCACTCACGCTGCTACATGTTCCAATAGAAGAGATGTGTCAAGGCTGGGGGGCGACAACCACTGCTTTCTCCTTACTCAGCTGCGCGATCGTCTCATCGGACAACCCGAGGTGCGCCTTCACAAGTTCCGGCGGCGTCAACGCTAGCCACTACGTTTACATGGACCACATCAATCCAGTCCGACATCCCATGCATGATTCAAAAGCCTCACCTGGTTCAGACTTATGTCCCTGAATATATCTGGGGAAAAATCAACAACTGAGCCCGGTGGAAAACGACCCGGCGATCAGAAGCTAACCTGTCTTGAGGATCTCAAGCACTCGCAGTGTGTCCGGCCCGGTGTTCTCGATGTAATGCCCTGGACCCCTCCCATCAGACTCCGCGTTAACTCACGGACAGAGGCACGGTGTTACCAAAAGAAGACGGGATGTACGCAATGTCGCCGGGCTGGTAGTCGAACGTTCTTGCGTTCCCGCTCGAACCAAACAGCGTGATGCGTGCATTCCCCTCTCTGCACGCATTTTGTGAGCGAGGTGCGTGCAGCGAACCGCGGATAACCAAGATGCTCACAAGATGTACGTCCACTCGTCTTCGGTAGGGTGCCACTGAGCGCGGGAATGGTCGTAAGCTCTTTACCAGGGTGGGAGTCGAACAAACTTCGGCCTCTCACGTGTAGCTCGCGCATCGAGTTGCGTTCCACTGAGACCTCGGCAACCGCGATCTCCTTCGCGACTTTGAAACTGCGTGAATCGGCGATTTTCACTGTCCCGCCAGAGTAACGCGTCGGAGCCATGTTGGCGAAGTCATACGAGTACGGTTCGGGTGGGGCCCCATTGGGGTTTTCAGGAGCTGTGTCGCTGGTAGGTGCCGCTGGCGGGAGGTCCGAAGGAGTGGCGTTAGCGCAAGAGCGTCCGCGGTAAGGTGATGCAAGACGCACTGCCCGGAAAGATGTACAGTTCTTGACCGGGAATCTGGTCGAAGGCGGATTGTTTGGTGTGGAAATTCTTCGCGATGACCTCCTTGGGCGTGTGCGCTAGCCAGTCAGTCAACTATAGATGAGGACTTTAGCTCAACAGAGTCCATGAAGCAACGCCGAGACTGACCAAGAACGTATCGTCTTCGCTGAAATTGCCGTCGCCGAAGACCTGCACAGACCGAGTTTTGGTCTGGAGAGGCCACGGTAGTAATGCCGCACTCACCAGAAGGAACTCGACACCGTCTTCATCATCGCCTGTAGCTTGGATTGAATGGGGCTGTCCGGCAGGAAAGTACCACAGCGAACCCTTCGACTGTGAGGAAACATGGGTCAATGGTCGTTAAAGCGTAGAAATAGTTAACTATAGGTGTACCACATTCTTTACGTAGTTCTGCCCATCCGCGTTAACAGTGGATATCTGAGCTGTGCCCTTCAAGACGTACGCCCACTCGGCGGTCTTGTGCCAGTGCAGTTCGCTGCAGAAGGTCAGTCGTCAGAGGGTACGGTAACCAAAGAGGAATGATTCAAAAACTCACCGAATGGCACCCTTGTTGAGACGCATATCGACGCCAGCGATGTTCGTCGCGATAGGCAGCTCTTTCAGGTTCTGTTGACGCGCCCATCCACCAGGCTGTAAACGGTTATGGCTCAGATCGAATGACCATTTGGCATTGGCGCTATTCTCCGTTGCCGGTTAACAGAGGGGGAAATGACGAAAAATAAAAATTACTGACATGTCGCCGTGATCCGTAGTCGGAGGGGCAAGGAGATCCGCGTTCTGAAGCTGCAAAGGGACATTTTCCGGGCCCATGACGTCAGCACCAAGGGATTCGCGCATGGGCTTGGGTTGAATGTGCGAGTCGGGCTCCCAGAGTCGAGCATTGGGGTCGTCACTGGCGTTGGGGACGGATGGCCAGGATGTGGCATCCTTAGTGGAAGGCGTTGGTGAGCTTTGTACTGGCCGAGATGATACTGCAAAGAGAAGAAACAACAGCAGAGGCGGGAGCATCGTACGAGCGAGTGTGCTGGAGGTTAAAGCGGCCATGCAGGAGCGGCCCACAGCAGTCGAGAGCGGGAGAGGACTACAAGTCGACGTCGAAGTTAAAGGCGAGGAGGTGATTAACCAGGGAGAGCTGCGAGGACAAAGAGTCGATGGGCGGGTGGGGTTGGAGCCACTCTGTTCTTAACTAACACCACGACTTGATATGCTTTGCTGACAGTTGTCGAACGGAGGCTGACATTGATTAGACGCACCGACGCCTGTCCGACCACCTTGGGTATGTCGTTTTGGGCATAATAGAGAATGGCCGCACCGAGTTTCCGAGAGATACTACGTCTCGGAAGAGACTGTTGCGGATAGCACCCGACGGCGAAGGTCCGAAGGGGGCGGTGGGCGTTCCAAGTTCTTGGATGGGAGAATCCGTAAGAGAACACACCTCTGTCTTCACGACAGTCGAGGCTCGAGATTTAGCCATTACAAGGTTGTGCAGGGAGATGGAGCGTTAAGTTGATCAATTCAAGCTTAGCGAGATGGGCAACAGTGCTGGCTCCTACGCAGCTACGCTTGCCACAGCGGCCCTCCGGTTTCATCGTCATGACACGCGCGTCCAGGTCGAACAGGTTCATCTTTTCTCATGGGAGGGGCAAGAAAAAGCTAGTGCGTATATAGCGGCATAACGTAGCTCATTTGAAGCATAGTGCGGAGGGCGAAACAAACGCATGAGAGGACGAGTAAGTTAAGTACAACATGAGCGCCCAGATGGTTGTTTCGCTTCAGACGCTTGTCAGACGCGCAATCCTGATTGGTGTATCTGGGAGACGGTCCGAGACTCCCGACTACTCTCAGTTTGTTCAGCTTCGACCATCCGCGCCGTGCAAGGAGACACCTCTTATAATGGCTATTCGGCTCAGTGCGGCCACAGCTTGTGTGTGTATCGCCTTGGTGAAATACCTGTCAACTTGTGAGCTCTTTTGACAGGATTTTGACACAAGGATGGGAGCTGACACGATTGATACACCTTTGAGGGGAGGCGACCAAAATATGCAGAGCAACGACCCTCATGAGAATTGACACTGGTGAAAAGGCGCACAAGAGAGAACGCAGTCCTATTGGGCGACCGTCCCCTGGTGTGCGGCTTCCACTGATTGAAGCCTGAACCGCAGTCTCTTCTGAAGACCTGTGCAATACAGTGAGTTCTCGTAAGGGACGAGAGGCCAGGAAATGAGAAGAAAAATGTGATCTGCTCATCGATGTTATTGCTATAGTATGGGACCAGCGCGAAGGAGGCACTCAGCATTGCCGCAATATGAGAATCGGACGATGGTGGATAATCAAGCAGGGGGGCGATGGGGAGTACGAAGTTCGAACTGCCTCCGTATTTTAAAACGAAGGTGAAGATGGCAGGCGGTAGGAAGGAATAGCCGCCAAAATCTTGACCGTCCCTATAACGGCCGCCAGGTCAGATACACAGAGGCGCATCTCGTATTTGGCAAGCCCGGCCCTGAAGTCAACCCGCTTCCTCTTCCCCGTCTTCGGGAGAATCTGTAGTAGCAAGAAGAAGCATGATCAGGAGAGCGGCCAAAGAGCGAGAGCGACAGAACAAGATAAGAGACACTGCCCCCGTTCACATGATCTTGTAGCTCCTCGACGGATTCGAAATGGATGGAGGACTGCCGTTCCACGAAAAATGGGTGCTCCAGGAGTCGAACTCGGGCTCGGGATGTTGATCAGGGCCTGTACAGCAGCGACGACGAGGGCAATGTCGGAGTTGTTGGATGTCTGCCCGTCGATGTACTCGGTGACGATGAAACCGCAGGCACCCCACATAAAGGCGAGACATACGCGAGGGACGCGCACAGCAGAGATGCTATTAGCTTGAAGATATTGCACGACAAAGCGCTGCGTATTGGCCTCGCTCATAGTGATGCCGTTTCAATCAGATGTTGCTGACGTCGAGATCAACTCGGGCACCGCAGACGTTGGTGGCGGTAATCTGGCGGCGACGCTCCTCGTAAGCCCGCCTAACAATCGTCGTGTAGTCTGTAATGTTTGCCAGCTTGCCTTCATCGTCGATATAAGCTTCGAATTCGGACATGGTGGTGTTAGCTACCAACGAGACGAGACAGAGGAATCAGGATTGTGGTACGTTCAAGTTGCGAACTTCAGCAGTGAAAATGATACGATGACGATGGCGCGTACAAAGACAGCATCGACCAGGGGGCTTTCTGCGTGTTGGTAGTGGGTTGTGAGAGAGGAGGGGATTACAAGCGGAAAGCAGACAGGCAAAGATCGGCAGATGCCGATGGAGCATAATGGCTTTATTACGTGCAAGGCACGTGATGGTGAACTCACTCGCGAAGACGTCATTGGCGGTATCGGCGATCAGTCCTGTCTGCTTCTCCCAAGCTTCTGCCATCCCCCCACATCCACGAGCTTCAAGTCCACCAGAATGTCGCTTGCAAATGCCCAATTCCCCATTGACATGGGCAAGCTGCAGAAGTGGGTGGACGCTGCAAGATCTGCTCCTTCCGCTCACTTCGCTGACGCCAATCAACCAATCCGCGCTACTGGCGCCATGCAGGCTGCAGCTTGACCCATCGTCCAGCAAGCTAACCGCAGAGCAGAAATCGGCTTTACAACACAACATCCAGTTGATGCGCGATGCTATTGTCATGTTCACATCGACTGGTGCCGCGCGTGGCGTGAGCGGTCATACTGGTGCGCATCCATCCAGTCTTGCCGCTCTTCCTGATCGCGCCTCTGACCGCGCCCCATTCCAGGTGGTGCCTACGATACCGTCCCTGAGGTCAACATGCTCCTGGCACTGTTCAACACTTCTGACAAGTATGTGCCCATCCTCTTCGATGAGGCCGGTGAGTCGAATTCCATTCGGATTGAATGCGGTTTGACTAAATGCTGTCTCATCTCGTACCACTATCTCGCCAGGTCACCGTGTTGCAACCCAGTATCTTGCCTCTGCGCTTGAGGGTGCTCTCCCTTGGGAGCATCTCCTCCACTACCGTGAGGCAAACTCGAAGCTTCCCGGCCACCCTGAGCTTGGCCTCACTCCCGGTGTGAAGTTCTCCTCCGGCCGCCTTGGACACATTTGGCCGTTCGTGAACGGCGTCGCCCTGGCCAATCGCGACAAGACCGTGTTCATTCTTGGGTCGGATGGCTCCCAGCAGGTACACATTAATCCCCCTTGCTCTCACGCGCACGTTCTCATATAGACATACGCGACTGAATAGGAAGGGAACGACGCTGAGGCGGCCCGCCTTGCCGTCGCGCAGAACCTGAACGTGAAGCTCATCATCGACGATAACGATGTAACCATCGCGGGCCACCCATCCCAGTACCTCAAGGGCTATGACATTGCGAAGACTCTTGCTGGCCACGGCCTCAAAGTCGTCACGGTTGACGGAGAGGACATCGAAGCGTTGTGGGCAGCTCTCGTACAGGTCATCCAGTACACCGGCCCGGCCGCAGGTATGCCCATTTTTTTCACTGAAGTGGGGGCGTTGTCTTCACACTGTATGCAAAGTTATCTGCAAACGTAAAATGGCCCCTGGCATGCCTGACATTGAAGGCAGCGCGCATGGTCACGATGTCATTCCCGTGAAGAGCGCACTCAAGTACTTCCAGAAGCGCGGTTACCCCGAAGAGCCATTCGCGGGCATCCTCAATAACATCAAGCCGTATGCATTTCCATACCTGTACATTGGTTCGAGCAAGGAACTAGGTGCAAACCGAGTGGTGTTCGGAGAAGCAGTTAATCTCGTTCTCGACAAGCTGTCGAAGGAAGAGGCTGCTAAAAAGGTCATGGTCATTGACAGTAAGTTCTCTTTCTTGTGGGGAGTAGAAGTATGAGGTGGACTAACATTTCTTTCAGGCGATCTCGAAGGTTCAACCGGTTTGAAGGTCATCCACCAGAAGCACCCAGAGGTCTTTGTTCCATCCGGCATTATGGAGCGCGGCAACTTTAGCGCTGCTGCCGGTTTCGGTTTCGATGCGGACAAGTACGGAGTGTTCTCGACATTTTCTGCGTTCCTGGAGATGGTCGTCTCTGAGGTTACGATGGCCCGTCTCAACTTCTGCAATGTCCTTTGCCATTTCTCTCACTCCGGAGGTGCGTAGCAGCCACGCATCTATACAACCATCTATTCATTTTTGTTTTTAAGTTGACGAGATGGCGGATAACACTTGCCACTTCGGTATTAACTCGTTCTTTGCTGACAATGGTCTCGCGGATACCCAGTCGTGGCTGTACTTCCCTGCGGATGCTGCCCAAATGACCGCAGTCATCCGGCGCGTATTCTTCGACAAAGGAATCCGATTCGTGTTCTCGACTCGCTCGAAGGTGCCATGGATCCTCAAGGAGGACGGTTCCAAGTACTTCGACGAGAATTACGAGTTCGTCCCCGGCAAGGACGAGGTCATCGCCGAAGGCACGGCCGGTTACGTCGTCTCTTATGGCGATATGCTCTACCGATCCTGGGACGCCGTCCTTCGCTGCAGGCAGGAGGGACTGAACGTCGGATTGATCAACAAGCCAACGCTCAACCTGGTCGATGAGCAGACGATCCGTACGGTCGGCTCCAGCCATTTCGTCCTCGTCGTTGAGTCGTTGAACCAGAAGACTGGGGTAAGGGCCCCGCCAGACTTCAAAAAATAACGTGTCTGTGACATTTTTTCTCTGCAGCTTGGCTCCAAGTTCGGTACCTGGCTTCTTGAGCGTTCCCTCACTCCTCGATACGGCTACATGGGTACGGTCAAGGAAGGTGAGCATATCAACGTTTGATGACAACCTTCCATCAACGTTGATACTGACGAATTTGCAAGGCTGCGGCGGTCTAACCGAGCAGATTCCCTTCCAAGGACTTGATCCTCAATGTACGTCATCTGTGCTGCAGTACAGTCTGTGGAGGTAATGCTTATCTTTTGATTTTGCAGCGATCATCAAGCGGATCCGGGAGCTTTCGCAGTAGACGACTGGAAGAGAGAGACGCTATTGGCTGTGTCAGTGTACGATGCGCTCAGCAAAGAAGACAAGAATTGTATCACCCCCGTGTATCAACTTAGACGACATAAGTATACAAAGTGTCCGTGTCCGCCTTCGCTCGCTACCGTAACCGGGCCCTAGTCGAGTGAAATATCTTCCGACCGCGCCCGATTGTATGCTGACAATTGAGGGTTTCAAGGAGTAGTGGATACCCGTTATTCTTCCTCACGCCGACCGGTCTGCAGTGGTGGACTTGATCGGTCATCTCGGAGGCGGCCGGAAACTGAGTCATTGTTGGGCTCAAAGGGACACTGGAATACCCTCTGGACAGCCGTAAGGAGCCACGTTAGATAGAAGCGCAGCCGCTGACACTTTTATTGGTGATTATAGTGGGCATCTTCGTCTTTTCGAAGGTCTGCCGTTTCCGCCAGATGACCGTCTCGCGTTAGCATGCAGTGGAAGATACTTAGCAGACGATAGCCGGTTCTACAAGCATCTCATTGTTCCAATATAACGAGATGTGGCTGCAGCTCGCGGAGCGCGTACAGTGGTTGTGGCCGCCATGCGCGCTTACTGCTGCTGTTTGTCCCAATGAACCCTTGGCGTCCCGGGACTGCAGCCCAAAACCTACAGGCGCGATTGAGCAGAAATGCGTCTGACTCCTCACGAAGGCCATTCAAAAACCTCTTCTCGAAGCCTCCCGGTAACGATGGAAAAGGGTACAGGCGA
The DNA here is from genome assembly GCA_022814645.1 of Ganoderma meredithae. Classification (NCBI taxonomy): domain Eukaryota; kingdom Fungi; phylum Basidiomycota; class Agaricomycetes; order Polyporales; family Polyporaceae; genus Ganoderma; species Ganoderma meredithae. The sequence continues at coordinate 89,921 of JAKLMY010000050.1, read as the reverse complement.
GGCATGCCCGTACGTACAAGCATCTATCCATGCCGTTTGTTACGTTCTACGCCGCGGCCGGAGCTCGCAGGTACCTTTGCGTGCAACCTCTCCCCCGAGGGCGGCTTCGTACGATCCTTCGGGCTGACTCGCTCGATATCATCTCCAGGCTCGCGTCTCGTTTCTTGCCCTGGAGCACCAATCTTCACTGACGTACTTTTCACAGCTCCCCTTCGAAGAGAAGCGAGTGCGGGTGCGTCAGTAGTGACGCGCGCTTCCGATGGATGACCGAAAACCCGGTCAGACGTGGGTTCTGCTCAGTCGCTTCCGGCCGGAGACCTGCAACGATCTGGCCGTGGTGGGCCGCTCCGATTTCACCGAAACCGAAACGGAGAGGATAGGCCAACGGGTATATAAGGTACTTTCTTTCCCGAGACCCAGTGGTATCGCTATCCTCGAGAGCTTCGACCCCCGGTTACCGACCACCCTCCACTCTCGAGACCGCAAGTCCTACATTGATCCACGATGAACTCTAGCATCGAAGGGCACCAAGGCCTCTCACAAGCTCACCCCGACTCCTACACCGCCTACGCCTTCCTCGAGAAGGGTGGCACACTCACCAAAATCACCGTGCCATGGAAGGATCCACAAGCGGGAGAAGTCGTCGTGAAGGTTATCGCGTGCGGTGTCTGTGGCAGGTCAGTTTAATGCGCCTGCTCGAGTCTTTCTGTGGCTTACGGTAGTGAGGTTTGCCCGACAGCGATGAGCAAGTCCCCCACGGAGAATACCCTGTGGTATACCCGCGCATTCCCGGACACGAGATCATTGGTGAGGTCGTTGCGATCCCTCCCTCTGAAAAGAGGTGGAAGCTTGGCGACCGCGTTGGTGGCGGGTGGCATGGGGGCCATTGCCACACTTGCTCGCGGTGTCGGGTGGGTGACTTCATGACATGCGAGGAGGAGGATATCAACGGTGAGAGAAGATGGTACTGTAGTTTGACCGACTTAGGATGTGAACTGACGCGAAATCTGTTCAGGTGTTCTGAGAGACGGAGGTTACGGCGAATACGCAACGTTGCGGACTGAGGCAGTGGTCTCCGTCCCGACAGATATAGATCCGTATGAGGCTGCTCCGCTGCTCTGCGCTGGTATTACGGTCTTCAGTAAGTCACATAGGTCGCGCTCTCATGCGGACACTCACCAATACGGAACTCAGACTCCCTCCGCCATATGAATGCGTTACCACCGGATGTTGTTGCTGTCCAAGGTATCGGGTACGATAAGATACGACCGCCAACACAAGCGATTTCGGAGGCTAACTCCGTTTTTAGGGGTCTCGGCCATCTCGCTCTCCAGGTCGCTCGTGGGATGGGCTTCCGTGTTGTCGCGTTGTCTTCAGGCGAGTCAAAGAGAGAGCTCTCTCACCAGCTCGGTGCCCATGAGTACATCGATGGCTCGAAGGTCGACCAAGCGGCGGCCCTCAAAAAGCTCGGTGGTGCTAAAGTCATCCTGTGCACTGCTCCAAACGCGAAGGTGATCGAGAACCTGCTCCCCGGTTTGGCTGTGGATGGCACCCTGCTCCTCCTGGCTCTGGAAGCAACACCCATTACGATCTCCCCGAGTAAGTCAACCCATCAAATACCTTTTCTCTCCGTGCTCATATTCTCTTTTCTCGTAGTGGCTATGATTGGAACTCGTCTGTCGATCAGGGCTTGGGTGTGCGGACATGCGGTAGACAGCGAGGACATGCTTACCTTCGCCAAGGCGCATCAAGTCAAGGTGATGGTGGAGAAGTTCCCCCTCGACAGGGCACCGGAGGCGTATGAACATCGGTCGTCTGCGCGCTTCCGCGCGGTAATAGTGCCCGGTTTGTAGGAGTGCTAAGGAAAGGCCCTCACACCAACGTAGACTCTGATTTGAAGGGCGGCTGGCCGTCTCAGTGGTGCTAGAATGTATAAGTAGGAGTAATTCTCGCTGAGCGATAAGTAGATTGTATAGACTTGCTATATGCACCGGGGATGATTGCAAGGTCCTCATTGTTGGCTGTCCGTGGTGGTTGAGGTTGCAGACGACGATGGGTGGAAGTGCCTGATGAGCGTCTATGGTTGTTACAGTTTCCGGCGAGGGAATGGCCGAGTGGCACCGCAAGAACCGGGTCGCGGAAATGTCGCGGTCACCGGCGCCGGCGAGCTTTGGGCGTTGTTCTGGACCCTTGCACATGCCTATCCCTCGATGTTGGGGCTATCTAGGCTCGACCGCTTCGCCCAGACAGCTTGCAGGAGCGGTTGAGTGAGAGGATGCCACGTCTGAGAAAATGCGTCCACGACGGGCTGAGAATCATTCAGCTGACCGCATGCTGGGGCTCTGGTCGCCGCTGTAACTTCTTTCTCTTCGTCTCTGCCCCGACACTGTCATGCCTACTGAGAAGATTTCTCCTTTTCAGGCTCCGTCCTGCGGCACGCAGCCCGAACAGCCGCCAGAGGAATGTGGCGGCGGACACTTCGGTGACTAACCAGAGCGCAAACGACGGCGGCCATGCACGAGTGCGCCTTGGAATGACCATCCAGACCGGCACGTCCTAGCACGTTGTGGGCTTCTTTTGCCCGCGATCGTCGGCTAACACTTGCAGGCGTAATGGGTCTGAGCCAAGTGCCTTCATCTCAGACAGGCTGATACGGAAGTCGTATGAGAACATTCATCCTAGAAGAGCCCTGGTGCGCCGCACCCAGCGCTGGACTCAATTCGCCGTGCTCTCCGCTGAGTTCAGCAGCATCGATTGGGTGTTCGGTTTTGCATGATGTGTTCTAGCAGAAACGGTCCATGATATAACAGGCACGACACTCGTCCGACATCCCCAGCTCCTCCCTGTCCCTCTCAACCCTCAAACCAGACGTTCGCAACCATGGTATGAGTAATGACCTTCCTTGGACGCAATCGATCTCATGTCGTTCGTTTCAGTCAACCTTTGGCGCAAGTGCCCAGGGCTCTTTCTCCGTCCCTGCGACGGCAAGTGATCCCTACCAGTACCAAGTAGGCTTCGGTAACCGCTTCGCATCCGAGGCCATGTGCGTATCTCCAGCTTTGGAGACTTGTCCAGGCACTGAGGTGTTTGTAGCCCCGGTACTCTTCCTGTTGCGCAAAACATGCCCCAAAAGGCGAAGTACGACTTGTACATCGAAGCCGTAAGTAACAAGGACCGATAGGACACGATAGAGCCAACGTTGACGCGATCCATAGTTGAACGGCTCACCGTTTGTCACCCCTCGGCGCGAGAATCAATCTGTGTATGATACCTGCTGGTTGCTGTCACATAGCGACACCTCGCTGACGTTCAGGGCAGGTTCATGTATCGCATTCGTCCTTCGGTTGCCCATAAGGGTTACACTGCGCTCCCAGATAACCCCGACGTAAGGTATTCAAGGTTGAAATGTTGTGCTCAGTGCTTACTCTCAGCGATAGCTCGAAGCGTGCTTTTTGCCTCTCAACCCCAAGGTTCATTTCAGCCCCACCCAGCTGGCGTGGCACCCATTCGACATCCCTGCTGATAGCAGCAAGACCGACTTCGTCGAGGGCTTGAAGACCATCGCCGGAAACGGCGACCCTACCATGCGCGAGGGGCTTGCGGTCCACGTCTATGCGGGAAACCAGTCGATGGGGAAGCGTGCATTCTGCAACAGCGACGGCGATTTCCTCATCCTTCCACAACAAGGACGGCTCGACATTCAGACTGAGCTCGGAAGGTGAGGTCGCCGCTTGTGTATGTCCGACATTTGCTGAAATTTGTGGCCAGGATGATGGTCAGGCCTGGAGAGCTTGCGGTCGTTCAACGCGGTTTCAAGTATAAGGTACGGCGAGGTATGGACTTCGTTAAGATGGTGCTAAGTGATTACCTCATTCTAGATCGATTTCCCTGACGGGCCCTCACGTGGTTGTAAGTTGTCATGCTATCGTCGTCTGATCCAGACTTGCAAACGGCTTTTAGATATCCTTGAGATTTTCGGCTCTCACTACGACCTCCCGGACCTCGGCCCAATTGGTACACACGGTCTCGCCAACCCGAGGGACTTCGAACATCCAGTCGCAAGCTTCGACCTCGACCAGTCACCTTGGGAAGGTGCGTTTAAATCTCATCTTATTCCATATCCCGACGCTGACGCCTACCAGTCGTCTACAAGTAGGTTCAATAGAGAACGCGCGAACAGTTCGATGCTAACTCTCTGCAGGGTTGGAGGCAAGCTTTTCGCTTGCCACCAAGACCACACACCGTTCGATGTGGTGTCCTGGAACGGCAAGTGAGTTTTTCTCCTTTGCTGACGTCAGAAGAGAGCCCGAACTATGTTCGATTCAGTTACGTGCCTTACAAGTACGCCATGGAGAAGTTTGTGCACATCGGCAGCATTCAGAAGGACCACATCGACCCCTCAATCTTCTGCGTCCTGACTGCGAAGTCGAAGACGCCGGGTGCGCCTCTCGCAGACTTCCTCATCTTCAGCGGACGGTGGGATGTGGCGACGGGCACCTTCCGGCCCCCCGTAAGTCGTCCATTCAACATCTAGCCGCCCTCAGAAGCAGAAGCGCTGACGAATCGGGGCGAAGTTCTACCACAGGAACTGTGCAAGCGAGATGATGGGCCTGATTTACGGTGACTATGGAGGCCGTAGCGACGAATTTGCTCCCGGTGGCTTCAGCTTCGAGAACAGCTTCTGCCCGCACGGAGGTGTGTTGTTTCCCCTTTATGGCATGGGCGGGAGCTTATGCCACTGTAGTCTCGTATGACGAATTCAAGAAGGCGACGGAGATGGAGCTTACGCCCATGCGGATCCACGAAGGTACCATGGGTGAGTTGACGCGCATACAATAGAGTTGTCACTTAGAATTGACTTGCTTCTCGACACAGCCTTCATGTTCGAGACCAGCATGCAGGTCACCCTCACCGACTACGCAATGAAGCGTACAGGCAAGCTTCACGGTGAATACATGTTTTTATTATGAATTCAGTGGAAGCGATTGCTAAGGGTCTCCACGTGTAGAACACGAGCCGAAGATGTGGGACGACTTGAAGGGTCAGTTCGTGAACCACATCCCCCAGATCAACGAGGACCTCAAAGCTGCCGGCCGCCCTCCCCTTGGGACCCCCCAATCCTGAGATGAAATTGCATTGACCGTTGGTCCGTGTGTTGATGGCTTGTACGTTTATCTGACGAGGGGTCTCCGCGTCACCCGAGTTCGTGTATTTCAAGTAGTACTAGTCTTGCGAAGAACCCCGCCCCAACTCCAATACCATGCTAGCCTACGCGTGTATCGTGACTCTGTAGTGTTGCAAGCATTCCATTGTGAGCGATACGATGTCGTTCGCCGATATATGACTGGTCGCTTATGCATTATGATTGGTGCGCGACGGAGGAGGTCGATGGGTTCCTCCTCCTTTGTGGTAACGTAGGCGCCGGGTAGCACGTGGCTTTTACCCTTGTCAGCGCGTTCTTTGATTTGGACTGCTCCCCCCTTGATTCATGGAGGAGAGAATACGCTCTCCTTTTACCTCTCTTTATTTTGCAAACCAATAAGGAGCGCTTTGCTGGTTTGGTATCTCAACTAAGGCTCAGTGCGCGGAGACTTGGCGGCGGATTGCCCACAAGGCGGCCCAGGAAAGGATATCGAGTGAGTTCACATATCAGCAACATGTAGTACATCGTGTTTTCCATAGTAACTCATACACACTTCAGAAACCAGTTCAATCAGATCGCTGAGTTTCGGACCGAATACCGCTAGATACTGCCTAACCCTCTCGACTAACTTCGACTCCTCGATTGGCTTGTAGCAGCCAATACATTCTTCCAGCTTGAAATTTTACAGGAGGCTGGGGTCGAAGTCGGGGGGGAGACAGACCTAATTGGTTGCGCAGGTATTAGGTGAGCAGCACGCGGAATGTTTACATACGACGACCTACGGAGACGTTGGTACCAGCGGCCTGGATGCTGGAGCCGGAGAGCGGGGTGCACACGGCGCCCGAGCAGGCGGTGCAGTCGGCATCGGTGGTGCAGCCGAGCTCAACGCACTCGTTCAAGCCCAGAGGAAGGCTGCCGCCGGAGCTGCAGATCTGCAGGAACGCTGTCAGCACTCGAACGGGGTAAAATAGCTAACCGGGCAACTCACACCGGGGAGGGGGAGAAGACTGCCCAGGAGGCCGCCGAGAAGGCCGCTGAGGGTGCTGCCGAGGATGGGGATGCTGTTGACTAGGTTGATGCATTCGCAGCCGCTGCCGCAAGAGCCGAAAATGCTGCCACAGAGCGGGAGCGGGAGGGTGGTGCTGGTGCACAGCCCGAGGATCTGACGCTCCTCGACGGCGGCGCTGTTGACGAGGCTGACCTGGGCGGCCGCGAGGACGATGGTGGAGAGGGCGGTGAAGCGCATGATGATCCTGGGGTGGCAAGGTTAGTGAAGCCCACAGTTCAGTACGTCGAGTGGAAGCTTACTGTTGTTGAAGATGTGTGGGCTTGAGAACTGAGTGCTGGGAGCTGAGCGGTGTGCTGTTGCTGGGTTCCGCCGCCCGTAGCCGGCTTTTATGCACGTTCAAATGTATTGTGAGTATTCCCGGTGGGTTGAGATGCGTCATCGTGCCTTGTGGCTTGCGTCCTGTGGCAGGAATTCGACTCGGATGCAGTATCGCCGAACATCAAGTGGACTTGCGTCGCACCTCTGGTGAGCTCATTTGGCAGAACCTTGTTCTCCGACTATCGGAAGAACTTGTTGTCGTATAGGCTTCTCACAAGACATTCACTGGAATGGGTGCACGACTACTCCCGACGCGAGCAGAAGTGCGTCTTCATAGTCGATTCCGGATAGGCCGCCACTGAATCCGGGTTTGTGATATTCCGACGTACTACAGTTAACTGTCAGGCGAAACCTCAATTGAACGGGACCTCTAGATGCAAGGTAATCTCCCGAGAGGAGGGACGACGTTGCCAACTCCAAGAAGTATGCCTTAGAATGCGCGAGAGAATACCGAATACCATCCTTCCGCTAGCTCTCCGATATTTTGCGTGTGAGTACAGATTCATCATTCGAAGGACAAACTCCCAGCTCATCCGATGTGCGCACATCATTCACATCTCCAACAGAGCTTGCACATGCCCACGTTGTCAACCACAAGCGCGGCCCCCGTCTTGTGGTCCGTCCCTCTCAGTTGAAGTTCTAGATGTTCCGAAAATGATACAAAGCGATCCTTCGAAAGAAAACATAGCGTAAGTGTTCTCATGAGGTCATAGGGACTTTCAGTAACGCTTTCAGTCAGAGAAGTACCCCACGAATAGTCGTTCACCATTCCATCGGATTAGGAGAGTTGTACAGAAGCGAAATGACTGAATCATCTAAGGTGGTGTGGTTGGTACGAAGTCATGCTAAGTGAACTTTCTCCATGATCTTTCACAAGGTGGAATATTCGTAACTGGAGCCGGTCTCGAATAGGTTGGCAACATCTGCTCCCGTCTCTCTCTATGACCGCTGTCCAACATTTTTCTGCTGGCGGCTGCAGCGCGTAGCGTGAAGGCCACCAAAGCGATAGTGGCAAATCAACAACGCGTACGTAGAGCGGCGCGGAGAAACTGCGACCATGAGAGAGAACCAATGTTCTCGACCAGGTTATTCTGCGCCCCCAGCGCCCATCCATCGCCCAACATACCATTCCTCTCATTCGCCCTTCCAATTCAGCTCCCTTCTTCCCCCTCATCATCTCCGTCATCCGAGGTTCCTTACCTCGGGTCCGCCGCCGCAGGTTCGGACGCTCGTATAACATTCAAAACGATTCAACGAAGCAACACATCAGAGGGGCTGTTCCAACGACACCTTCGCGCCCGTCCCCCGTCGTGTCGCCTGGACGTAAGTTCATTCAGTGGATTTCTATCCCTTGGTAGCCTAATTGATGCCTGTCACGGAATCCGCCCTCAACCCCTTTGCGAGAACAGTCCCCGAGCCGGACCGGGAGCCCCCATCGAAGCGCAGCAAGGTTTGGGATATCCTTCTGCGTGTTCGTAGCACCAAGGTTTTGTCACCTTGAACCAGAGCGAGTGCGGGGCCCTAGCGGATTTCCGGCGTTTACGCAAGGTACGCCCCGCTACTGTTGCCCTCGATGAATTTTCATTACGACATTGCCGTAAGCCAGTCAATTTCGCTGTCATCAACTCATGGAGTGAGCTACGCCAGATTGCCAGTCCACCAAGTAGGTGCCATCCGTCAACAATGGGAAGCGTTGTGCCTGCATATGTCAGATGGGTGATATCTCCGTCGCTTGGTCGGCAGAGGGAGCCTCTGGCAGGGGCTGGCAGTGGCGAGGTCAAAGAGGGTCAGGGGTGATGGTATACGCGAAATGCGGTACGCGCCGTCGCCTCGTGTGTCGTTGCTTCTGGGAAGGCTTACTCAGTGAGCCAGTGACTAGTGTTGTGGTAGGTGCTGCCATGCGGAAATGTCAGTGGTGCGATGCCGGGGGGCGAGCCGCGATGTTGCAAAACGCTTCTGTCCGAGAGAGACCCATATGCAAGCTGGCGGGGTATCACGGAAGACGGCGGTCGAGAACGTTGTGTGTTTGGCGGAGATGGACATCTGGTCCTTTCACATTGGATGCTACGCGACCGTTTCCTGCAAGATACGTCCGCCTCCCAGCAGATTTGCCGAGATGCGCGCCCAGTTCTCATGCTGGGACGCAGTTTTCAAGACCTATGGTCATTGGGACCGACTCGCTATGAAGTCATGGGTATGCGTCAAGACACCTGACGAGTTATTCTATCCTAAAGCGAAGCTTTCTTCGTAGTTCGGTACACACATTCTCATCTCCCTATGCCGTATGCGCGTTGCCGCATAGAACGTGCCGGCGGCTCATCAAACCCTAAATGCAATTTCCTGCCGGCTGGTCCCTCCCGAATACAACCTCCACCAGAATTACAGCCCCATCGGAGACCACACTGCCGTCGAACGTAAGGATCAGCGACCGTGCGAGAGAACATCGCGGGGTTCCCGTTTTACCAACTAGGCTATGCATATCGCTCTCGCGTCTCGGACTCCGAGGAGACTGGTACGACAAAACTGCTGTATCTGTCCACGGAGCTGACGAGCTCGTCTCCGTCCTCCGACATGACACCGCGACGGAATTTGGCCGATGGGTACGCCCCCATTCACTATGTGAGAATGCCTCTGAGCACTCACCTCTGACAAAAGCCAGCGAGGCCCGCTCTACGCACGCACAGCGTACCTGGGCACATGAAGCGAACTCCATCCTTTCATCAGGTGTTTCGCTGGGCCCCCCGAGGATCAGCGTCATTGGGCATCCGCCTCCCCAGTACGTCTGCGAGTGTGGGTCGCTATTTTCATCCTGCTGAGACGGGTATTCACTACATCCTGTCGAGGGTGACACGGTCAGGCCAGGCTCCTGAGCCTGTGTTTTGAATTAGCCTCTGAACCGACCAACGACAAGGAGTTGGGGGTTCTCCGTCTGCCCTGCCGCCCCTACTGTCCCTTGTTCTTCCATCAGCATCGATTATCACGCATCAGCGACGTGTTCGTGACGTCAAATGCGTTCTGCACCCGCGCAAACAGCAAGATACCAACACAAGCGGCCGGTTACATCCAGATGAACGCGTGCTTCGTACATCAAACAGTAAACCACCGAACGCCCTCGAACATCGCAGCAAAGTCCCCCGCTGGCTGTCTCCGACTGCGCATCGGTGTACCCCCCTCACCATGTAAACCGGGGCCCCCTCCCATCCCCTGCCCCAATGCCCTGCACCATCTGCCTCATCACCAGCTGCTGCATCACGCTCTCCGTGTACGCGTTCCACGCATCGCTCTTCTTCGGGGGATTGCCCCACTGCTCCCCTTGCTCGGCGTTCAGGCCCACTCCCTCGTCGTTGTCATCGTCCTCGGGCTCGAGGTCGGCGAAAGGCCCCTCGGCTCTCTTGCGACGGTACACCTGCGCCACCGCCTCAGCCAGTGCCCATACCCAGCGCCGTGCGCGCATTGCGGGTGTGCGATGGACTTGCGAGAGGTAGTGCAGCCAGTCCGCATAGACGGGTGAATGTACTGCGTGAGCCATCTCGAGCTGCGAGAGGATTGCAGCGCGGGAGGCTCTGTGAGACAACGTCGGCCCTAGTGACATTGCGGCGAGCCGGGCTTCGAGCCCTGCCTCGTCGATGGGCGAGGTCCCGTCGGTCGGGGATGGCGGCGAGGACTGGATCGGGGGCGGAGTCTCCCTCTCGGCTGCTGGCTCTGGTTGGAAGTCGGCGACGTCGAGGTTTGGGCGCACGCGGCGAATGTAGCTGATGTATTCGCTCTCCAGCGGGACGGCCCAGCCGAGGCTGAGCACACGTTCGCGCGCGTGGGGTTGGAAGGTTGTGAGCGCATGATGGCGCAGGGTGCGGCACGTCGCCATAAGGTTCACATAAGACTCGTTGGAAAGATACGGCAATAGAATGTGTAGGATGTCGAGAGACTGTGTCGTGAGGATGTCCGCGGTAGCTGTACGCTCGCCGACGGAGGACAGGCGGGCTTCGATGATCGTCGGGCGGAAGCGCGGGAACCTGCATCGAAAAACAGTAGCCAAGTCAATATATGCGCGATGTTCTTCGACGACGGAGTTCGGGACAACAGACTGTCATAGAATTCACACTCACACGTCGGGCCGGGCGGCAGTCCACTCAAGACCACGCTGCTTCCACCCCTGCCAGTCGAAGCTGGCATTGCCTTCGCTCGGACCCTTTGACCACAGAGACTCGATGTCGACGCGTTCGGAGCCATCTCCGAGGACACCTTCGTAATCTACATCATTGAGTCTCCCGGCGTGTGCGCCGCTCTGGGTGGGGCCGATGATAGTGTCTACTAAAGAGCACTCGACAAGGGAATCGAAGCAGTCTGATGTGAGTCCTAGGTTGTGTCGGAAGAACATGGCACAGTGCGTGTGTAGTGCGACGAACTAACAGTCAGATGTAGAAGTCAGTGGCGAACTGGTTCAAAGTCTGCGGGGCGCATACAGTCTTGCTGCCGGTCTCCCAGACTATCGTGACGAGAACAGGGCTGTTGTTGATTGTAAACATGTTGTTGTCTGAGAGTGGTTACAATCAGTGATCGATCGAGATGAAAGGATGGAGAATGCTTGCCTAGATAAACGAGGTTGACGACCAGGCCGAGTAGGTATTGGCCCATGCCAACTGCATGCTTCATGTACTGGAGCTGCTTGTCGGAAAGAATACCGTCAGGCGGCCATCGTGGTGCCATGGAACTCGGACTTGGAGTGAAAGGTAGTCTGCAAAGAGAGCAAGACATCTTGTGTCCTGGCAGTGTCTAGCGAAGTAGTAGTCTGGGGAGATGACGGTGATGAGAACACTGTCAAATGGGCGATTCTGGAGAGGGGACCTTATAATGAAATCCTTGTGTGACAATCTGCAGGCGTCTGGTTGCATATAGAGCGCAGCGGGCTGGCAATGGATAGAAAGCAGGGTGAAGGCTGCCTCGGTTGCAGAACATATGTTCAACTTCGATTGTTGGGGAGATGCGATGAATGACCGCAAGGGGTGCTTCTAATCTTCGTCCGACGCAGGAGCATTGTCCACGGCGACGACAAGCCAGTGAGAGACAATAGAAAACAGGCACTGGGAGCAGGTGGCTGCACAAAAGAAAGCTGCAATTGCCAACGCCTCTCAGCCCCGCCAACCCAAACTGGGACACACCCCAAACAGACGCTCGTCTGCGGCCCGCGAGAAAATATCCGTGGGAATCGCCTGTCGACATGGGCGCCTACATATAACAGAACGATGGCAGCGAAGGCGCTCGGAGGACGGGCTGTGTCCCAGAGACGACCCTCCAATCCCCCTCCCACGACGACCCCCAGTGCCCCCTTAGCCTTTCTCTGCATCGTGCGCCCTGATCTTCCGTCTACCCCCTAAAGGTGAGCGGAGCACATCCAACGTTTCCGTGAAGCTGCATACAATCCTATCGGGAAGATATTCAGCTGTCTTATTGGCCAGCAGCCTCGCAGGTGTCTCGGCGCGCGGGTTCGATCTTTCCTCGATCCAGTTCTTCACTAGCTTCTTCGTCGTGTATGCTGTAAATTGACCATGCTTTTTCTAGGAAACAACAGGAATGACATCAGCTCGAGAGCTTCCTCCAGAGCTGTATGACTGCATTCTCGACTATTTTTCAGAGGACAAACCAACCCTCCGCAATTGCGCTCTCGTAACTCGCAAGTGGCTCCCTCGGGCTCGACACCATCTCTTCCGCTCCATCTATATCGACTGGTCCAATTGTGATGCCTTCACCCGTCTCCTCGCCTCAAGTCCGGAGCTAGGAGCCAGTGTCGCAACATTAGAGATCGAAGGCGCGTTTGGTATCTTTTCCATGGACCGTCTTCACGGTGTCACTCTTGATGCATGGCTCCGCTCCATCTCCCCCACCTTCCCGTCCCAACTCACAAATCTTACTAAGCTTGAGCTTGCTCTGATCACCATCGACGCCGAGCTCGTCCGACGCTTCTTCGGCCGTCTCTCCGGCATCTCCCATCTCACCCTTTGGGCCTGCGCACTTACGTCCTTCGACGTATTTGTCGAGCTCTTCACCAGCTTCCCCAGGCTGAAACGCCTGAGCATCGCGTTCACCCAGGAATGGGAGACAAACCCGCGCCGCCTCGCGCCGGTCCCCGAGGGCGTCGTCCTGCCGCACATCGAAGTCGTCGACCTGACTAGTTGCTGCGACAACTTCAAGGCCCTCCAGTGGCTCGTCGTGCACGACCTCCACACTGCAATCCACACCTTCTCCTGCTCGCGCGTGCCCTGGTCCAGCATCTCCGTCCTCCGGAACGTTCTTGGGGCCCTCGCCCCCACACTGCGTACCCTCAAGGTCGGCCTTGGCGAGAATGCGTCCGCGGCGGACGACCTCCCGTGTATGGCCTGGGCGCAGCCTCAGCAGCCGAGCTTCACGCCGCTTTCCGCACTCACGACCGTGACGCTCGACATTCAGACGGGTCGCCTCGCGCTTGCGCCGTTCACGCTGCTGCTTCTGCTGCACCTCCCGATGCCAGCCCTGCAGACTCTGACGTTCGCAGTCAAATGCGGCGAGTTCGACGCGGCGGACAACACGCTGGGCACCCTTTGGGCTCGCATGGCGGCTGCCACAGCGAGCGTTGCGCGGACGGCGGCTGGGCTGGAGCGAGTTGTGGTGTCCGCGAGGGAGAGAGGCGAGGACGGCGGTGCGCCGGGCGGAGGGTACCCGCATCGTGGGGGGCCTGCGTTTGACTTCAAGGAGATGGAGAGTGCGGTCGTAAATGCGTTCGCGGAGAGGGGCCTGGGCAAGCTCCTCGTCTTCGAGATAAGAGACTTCCAGGGCTACTGTTGAGGTGTATTGAAGGTGCGGTGTCCATTCCTGTTTGGTCTGGGGAGTGGGGGGCCGCGACATGCATCGTGCCTGTGTGGGAACTGGACTTAAGTTATGTACATATTTGCTGTCGTTCCGCCGTCCGCTATCCTCTATCGTATTGGTATCATTCTAATTGTGTTTTTGTTCGTGTTCATCGTTCTCGGCCCTCGCTATCATGTGTCGTGTCCATCCGTGCTCGCCTCTGTATGTATGCATGTATGCACTGTGTATCCTTAGCTATATAACGCATCTGCTTTTTCATACGCACATATCTATTGTAACATCTTATTCGCCGTCTTGTATGTATTTGTCGTTGTGGTCTTCCTAGTCATGATGTTAGCACCTGTGGTGCGCATGTGTCTCTGTCTTCATCTCTGATGTCCCAGGAACTCAACCTCCACCTCCTTGCATGCGGTAATGAATGCCTCGCCAACGCGGTCAAAATCTTCGAGCTGCCGCCGATCATCGGTCAGATTTGCGTCCCTCGACCACAACTCGCAAATGTGAGGAAATACGCACCTCATTGAAGACCTGCGCACTACGCCGTGTCCACCATGTGCCGCCATGGGAGGAGTGCGCGGCATAACACGTTGAACCTTAGGACCTTCTCCTGGAACGTGAGATGTATCTTTCTGTTCAGTACGCGGCTGTAGCCCTCTCCGGGCTCACGCTCGACCGGGAGCAGGAGCTGTACGTCGACCATGTTGAGCACGAGCTCGTCGTCCATCACGCGCGTCCCGAGCTGGGCGTCGAGCCATCGCCCGCCCGCGAGCGCGAGCGCACGGCAGTAGTCGTTGATCGCGCGCTCGCCGCCGAGCCAGCCCCGGAAGGCGAGCGCAGAGGGAATGGAAAGGTACGGCGATACGTCCATCGCGCCGGTCCCTGTCGTCGGGGAGCCGTTGGTAAGCGGGTGTTAGATGGAGGGTCCAGAGGGAGGCGTACATTCATGCTGGAGGACGAAGTTCGTCCCGATTACCTTCGCCTCGGGGCTGGACGGCGAGACGTACGTCGAGGGCGTCGGGGTCGCCGACTTGATGATGTGCTGGTTCCTATCGTTGCCCTATCATCAGTACTCTCAATTCGAACTCAACCCTTACGGCGGCGTGGTTCAATGGCGTCGACCGTCGGATATAGACCGACGAACTCACTCCTTGCGGACGTAGAGGACCGCGCAGCCGCGCTTTGCATACAAGCACTTGTGGCAGTTGGACACCAAGAAGTCCGGCCAGGCCTCGCTGAGGCCGATGTCAGGCTCCTGCTCCAGGCTGTGGGCGGCATCGACGAGACTCCAGACGCCCTCCTCGCGGCGGATGGGCACCATCTGGAGATCGCGTCGACGACGGCCACGATTTTGTTGCCCATGTCGTGCTCGGGCAAACAGCTTGCAGAAGGGACGTGCGTGAACTGTGTGCCGCGCCCGGCGTGCAAGGCCTTGATCTCCCTGACGCGAGCGCGGAAAGTATCGAGGATGTGAGCATGCGTGGTAGGGAACGTGAGCTCGGTCGTCTCGACGTATGGGCTGATGTACTCGGGACGGTCCGCGAGGTACTGAACACTGTTCAATACGTTCTCGTAAATCGTCGTGGCTAAAACGAGTTCAGTCAGCAACAAGATCCGCGCACATCGTGGAGAATACGAACCTTTAATGATGACGTCGCCCTTCTGCCAGTCGAAGTTCCGGAGAACGTCGTTGATCGCGGCCATAACGTTGGGCACCAGCACGATCTCATCAAGCTCTGCACCAGCGAGCGGCGCCAGCAACGCCCTTGTGGAAGTAGAATGTTCGAGGTTTGAATATAAAGTGCCGCTCAATATAGTCAGACAGCTGCTGGCAGCACGGACCTAGCTTGTCGCAGACGAGGGCGCATATTGAGGCGGTGGAGTCTGTCAGGATTCCGCTCGACTTCGATCTGGTCCTCGATCGTCGCTTGAAGGACCGACCAAGGTACCGAGCCATACGATTCTGCCCCGCGCGTTAGGTCTGCGGACTCTGAATATAGAAATTCGGTCTCCATACCATTGTTGAGGTCGACGTAGTCAGGATCGAGCGCGAAATACTTCTTCAACGCGTGCCCGAACGGCGGCGGCTTCTCTGTCGGGTCGTATGCACCCGGTACCGAAGAAATCGTAGTCATCGGTATGTGGCGTGAAGCTGCAGATCCGAAGGTGAATCTGGTCAACAGCCGCTCTCCGTCAGGGTGTACGTTCTGGACTGGAATGGCGGATCCAATTTCGTGTGGATGAGAAGCGGCGACGCAGGCATGAATATCCCACCACTACGGAGCCTTGCACCACCTACCATGTACTTATCCGGCTTGGATCCTTGGATTGTTTCGCTGTGGGCTGCTGTGGGGGATCGATAACGCTGCCACACGAAGTTGGTGTGCGCAATGCGTACCCTCGCAGTCATCGTCCCACAGTCTGACCCAAGTTGGCAAGCACGTCATTCCATAGGCAGATTGAGGTATCATATATTCTTCAGGTATCCAGAGGTTTCATATCTGGAATACACAAATGTACATTCTTTTCTCACTTCTGGTTGGCTGTTCAAACGGATGCGTGAGCCCTTCAGCCAATCCACGCATCAGATACGATGCTAGCAAAGTGGGAGGTAGACGTGCCCACCTTCTATACACAGCTCTACTCGCCGGAAATCTAATACTTCGACAATATGATGTCCTTGACTTCTTTGCACGCCTCGTTGAGCGCATCGCCCAAGCGTTCGAAGTCTGAGAGCTATACAACACAGGAAACATTAGGCAAGCAGACTGGGTCATTCGACAGTACGTACCTCGTTGTACACCTGAGCACTGCATCGTACCCACCACGCACCGTTGTGGTAGAAGTGTGCCGCATATGCCTTCCGTTTGAACAGTAGCTTGTCCTTCAAGTACGCGTCTACTTCCCAATATATATCAACGTTGATCGGCTTCTCATCCTTGGTGGGCAGTGGCAGTTGGACGTTGCTCTGTATTACCGCGTATAAGGGGGATTGAGCCAGACCATACCCGAGTGGAAAAAGTCACTCACCATCGTAGTTGTGAGCTCACCGCTTTCATCGAGAACACGCGTGCCTAAGACCTCCGCAAGCTTCTTCGCACCGTCAACCGCGAGCTGGTGGCAGTAGTCATAAATAGGCTTCTCGCCACCTAGCCACTGGCGGAATGCAATGGCTGAGTAAGGGCGTTAGAGCCACGATGCTGGTTTTCCTGGAGTAAGGTGGAGAGCATACCTTCCGGTACGGTGATGAACGACGTCCAGTCCTGGGTTCCGGTCCCTGCCAAAAGTCAGCTTCGGAAACACTGAGCAAGGTCCGAGGGCTCGTTCCCTACATTCGTGCTGGTTGACATAATTCGTGCCCTTAGTCTTCCACTGGGGGCTCTTGGGAGAGATGTACTGCTGGGACGTGGGGATGGACGACTTGATAATGTGCTGGTTCCTGCGACAAAAAACGAGCGCGCTGATTAGCACCGTTTCGCGTCCACGACGCCAGGTTGAGCGAGTGCTTACCGCCGCGGCGTGTACAAAATGGCGCATCCGCGCTTCGCAAATAACCACTTGTGCGCGTTGGACAGCCAGAAATCGGGCTTGGCCTCGGTTAGGTTGATGTTCGGCTGCGAGATCCTCGTGTCAACACGACAACGCCCAATTGCAGAGGCAGAAGGCATGCCGCGCGAGCCCACACACCTCCTGCCCGACGCTGTGCGCCGCGTCGATGACGGTCCACACGCCCTCCTCGTGCGCGATGCGCACCATCTCCTGCCACGGCAGGAGCACACCCGGGTTTGACACGATCGAGTCGATCACCGCCACGATCTTGTTCCCCTTCCCCTGCGAGTCCTCAGAGAACCCAAGGGAGAAGGGCGAGACGTCGGTGAACTGCGAGTTCGGGTGCTCCTGCTTCACCTCGCGGATCTTCGCGCGGAAGATGTCGACGATCTGCGTGTGCGTGAGCGGGAAGTCGAGTGCGACGCTGACGACCTCTGGGCGCGGGCCCTCGGAGCGGTCCGAGAGGTACGTGAGCGTGTTGGCGACGGCCGGGTAGGTCGTGGTCGCTGCGTGAACGGGGGGAAGGGGGTCAGCTTCTGGATAGCAGAGAGCGTAATTTGACCGAAGGGGCAAGACTGACCTCCGATGAGCACATCGCCGTCCCGCCATTCAAAGTTCCGGAGGATGGTGTTCAGTGCGTGAGTGGCGTTGGGCGCGAGGACGACCTCGTCGGTCTCTGCACCGATGAGTTTCGCGAGCGCCTCCCTGTACCATAGATTACATTGTCAGGCAAGATGGTCGAGAAACAGCTTCCACATCAACGTACCGCGATTTGGCGAGGAGAGGCCTGTAAGTGAACCGGTGGAACAGATCTGGGTTTCGCTCAATCTCGTAGCTCCATTGGTTGACCTTGAAAATGAGCGGGAGAGGAATGGTCCCGTACGATCCTGTATTCGGAACGATTCAATTGACATTCATCCACATCGCGGGTTGCCAATGATGTTCGGTTGCGAAGAACGTACCGTGGTTCAGATTGACATAATCGTCGTCGATCGCGAAGTACGCCTTGAGCGGGTGCCCGAACGGCGGCGGCTTCTCGCTGGCGTCGTAAGTCTCGTTCGCAGCGGGCGTGAGCTTCGGGATCGGCATCCTGATCAACTGTCTTGCGGATTAGGGGCCTTTCTGGTTAGAATTGCAATAGATCCTGTAGCAGAAAGCCCGATCATGACGTTTAACCCATATCGAGCAATCGAAGCGCCATCGTCGTCGATCAGTCAACCCACTCGACGCCATTCAACGCCGGACATGGAACACTGACCTCGTCTGTTCACCGGCACAAATAGCAGGGGTGCACAGGGCGATCGATAGAGTCGTCGAACCTGGAGAGATCGCGGGAGAGTGGCCGACCGTGCACACTTCCAAAAGGGGCTGTAGCTGTAGATCCGAAGTCTCTCGGACGCTGGCAAGGCGTCCTTGAACTGGCAGAACAGAACGAGCCGATGCTATCCGCTATTTGTGCTACTTCCATCATCGCCTTATTCAGCCTTTATCTAGGTGACTCTTGGCTGCCTCCATATGATAAATCTTTGCGTATGACTCGAGCCGCCTGACAGCTCGCTAAAACAACTCCAGGGGCGCGTCCAAGGACGATGTCGAGTAACTGATGTCTCTTCGCGGCGACGCTTACAACCCGATGAGCCTCAATGTGTACTGATCACCGACTGACCGCCGGCCCTATTGAATGCTAGCCGAGCAGGTGATCTATGTATAAGCACCAAATGGATACAGATGCCAACCACCACAACTTCTGGCGCACTCACCATGATCAATCCGCACATCTCTCACGGGACTTGTCAAAAGTATAGTAGCGCCACGAATACATGCAGTGTTTAGAAGCTACAGGTAGTACCGATCGCCTGAATTGTCGCAATTGATATCCAGTCGCTTCGCAAGAGGCTTGAAGAAAACCAGGCACTCACCAATTTGTCCAATACCCGGTTCGACCACCCACACCTTCCTCCCCTCCGACTCCGCCTCCTCCCTAGTCTTCACCGTCGGCATGCCCGTTCCCAGGCTCTCCTTCTCCCCTGCTCCCTGGCTCTGGCTCAGTGACACAGTATCCCACAGCGCCCACGACTCCCGCAGCACTGGGTCAAGCGCCCCACAGACAATGCGCACTCCAGGGAACGCACTGCGGAGGACACGCGCACCGCCGGCCGCGGCCACGACGAACGTGACGAAGATAATGTTCTCCTGCCGCACGCCGTGGTCGAGCAGGATGCGGATGGCCATGAACGCAGCAGCCCCCATCCCGATCTGCGCATCGAGCAGGAAAACGAATGAGCGCGCGGCGTGGTGTCGCTGCCGAATGCACGTAGGCAGCATGAGGTGCAGGAGCAGAGGCTCGCCGGTGCTGTCTTCGGACTGGATGAGAAGCGAGCCTATGGGGATATCCTGGATGACACGTCGGAGGCCGCGCTCAAGAGGGCCGCCGCTGGTGCGCGTGCCGTCAGTTATGTGCGTAGGAGGTTGAGGCAGTGTGGGGGCTTACGAGCGCAGGATTGACACCCCACAGACATACTGAAAGAAATCAACATCTGTTAGTGCGTCAGTTAGCAGGGAGTCCAAGTAATGTTCCCATACATCCACTGCAAGTTGTTTGCCAACATAAGTCGACCCGACCGGGGTTGTCACTGTTTTTGATTTATACGGGAGGAATGCCATAGCCTTCTCGCTGAGGAAAGTTGACAGCCTGTCTGTGAAGAAAATAAAGTCCGCTCGGCGAGCATTCCGATCGCGAAGAATGGTAAAGATTCCCTGCAGGGACAAAGACATTAGAAAGCACGGTATGAGTACCTATGATGTGCAACGACTTACCCGCAGTTGAGGTGTCTGGCGTAACACAGTCAGGTTGGGGAAACACCGGTCGGCTGGCTCCTTGAGATCCATGTCCATGGGCCCAATGCGTGCTAAGTGCTGCCGCACGGACCGCGATCGTTCCTCGATCTTCCGCCGTACATGCGTGGCAATAAGTTCTATTGCGACAGTGTTGTCTGAACCGGGGACAATCTAGACAGATAGTGAGCATGGTTTCGGGTTTCAATGAGAGCACCGGGCATACGATGTTCGCATAGCGAGACGTTGGTTGCACGAAGTTGTCGTATGCCGGCTTCACGTAACGCAAGTACCTAATGTTATTTGAGCAGAAGTTCAAGGCAAAGGGAGGGATAGCTTACTGTTCCAGAATGCCATCGACACTCCGACCACGTTCACTTACATCTCGTCGGATGCGTCGTGCGAGCATGAGATCGGAATCGCATTGGACAAAGATCTGCAATATTATAAATGTCTTTGGGCGACATGAAGGTAGTTGCTTGCTTACCTTGAGGTCGTAAAGGTTTCGTAGATCAGGGTCGTGTAATGCAAGAATACCCTCAACTAGACAATCGTCAGGATTTCCAAGAATATCATGTGGCAGAAGGACCCACCGATAATGATGGCGGCACCATATAGATACTTCGTCTCGTTTAGTCGATTATGATCTTTAAAGGAGTAGATAGGAATGTTAGATTGTCGGCCAGCTTTGAGATCGGCAAGGCACTAGTTGTCGCGTGACAAGGTTCTTCAGCTCGCAAACAGTCCTGGAAAGCGCTAGATGTGTTGCAAAAATGAGGACACACCGCAGCAAATAGTGGCATGTCAATCGCATCTATTTTCATTTTCGTGGCAGTACTGTTTCAACATGAATAAGTACGGCAGAGGTGGAGGTAGAACGAACCTGGGTGATCGAAGTCGTAGCGGTTTTGAAATGCGAGCTTTAAATCTTCCGGCCCGTGCTTCTTGTAGAAGCTATCCTGTGATATGCTGAGCACAGTCAGCCAGGGCTTTAATTTATGGAGCTTACTTGAGATAATATGACGACGGTCGGGATTGAACCGAGCGCCTGGACGATGCATCTAGCAACATGGGTCTGGTTGCATTATCCAGTGTGGGTGAGAAGCAGACCGCTGGTACGAGGACAATCTTTGACGACCTTCCCACTCGCAGATCCGCCTAAACGTCGTCCATCGCCATTCATATTCAACGACCAAGGTGGCACAGGAAAGAACGCACCAGCAATGCCTATCACAAAGGCATCATGGATTGCTTGGCCATCTTCGTCATACCTGGCGAGATCAGACAGGACGACTGATAGGAGTAGCGGAAGGGCAGTACCATGGTGGTCGTCCGTGGGACTTGAGGATGGTGTTCTTTTTTGCCTGGAGCAGGATCTCGGAACGACCGCCGGGATTTAGGGCATTAGAGACGGTCCTAGACATGGGTGGCCGACTGGGCTCGAGTAGCTTGACCTGATCCTTCTCCTCCTGTGCTTGGGTGTGCGTAGACATGGGCTAGGACGATAGCATGCAGGCTTGAAGACAGATAGAAGCAGGGTGCGTGTTGGCAAGCGTGTCTGGGGCAAGGCTGCCTTGGCGCCGAGAGTGACCGTGGGCGCTAGATCTATGCAGATCAGGATCTCGACCCAGCACTTATCTTCGCGTCTCAAGTCGAGACTCGTCCGACGCCATTCATCATGTCTTGCGAGAATCCACAGACAGAGCCCGATGCGTTGATGCAACGTAAGCAATGGAGCTACTCGTCCAGGTCAATGCCATTCAACTTCTCTAAAGGCAGGAAAAAGTACGATAAAACGAGAAATTGCGTTCGGTGCAAGAATGCCTCTGGAAACATTGTAATACGACATGCCGTCTACTGCAAGTTTGTCGACCATTCAACAAGCGTCCTGCTGCTTCGCTTACATATTGTCTCTCAGGAACTGTTTCTTCCCGTTAACAACCCACAAGTTCCGTCGCACACTTGAACCCAATGTTAACCCGAACCCGGACGGGCCTCGCAAGACTGCCCTCAGACCCGCAGGCAACCTGCTCATCGGTTACTCCGGTGGTTTGGGATCATCGGTCCTTGTAGACCTTGTGCACCGCTGCTACGTCGCCCTCGATAAGTCGACTATGCCATCTGAAGGAGGACGAGATCACCCGCGGCACGAGCGTGTCTGGAAGAAGATTACGGTTTGCTATGTCGAGGTCTGTGATGCGTTCCCCACGGTGAGTACCTCCGATACCTCCTATGCCCTTGCGCCTTCTGAACGTCGCGAAGTAGATGCCGGACAAGACGGAGGCTATTGTTGCAAACTTTGTGTCCAAATATGACGAGCTCGAGCTTGTGACCCTTCGAATACGAGACGCGTTCGATCCCTCGTGGTGGGAGAGTGTCCGAGGGAAGCCAGCTCTCTCGGAGATCGGGGTGTCCCTTGCCGACGAAGGTGTGCAATCTCTTCTCGAGACGTTAAGCATACCCCGCTCAGCCTCACCCAGCACTTTCCATGGAGTCACTTTCTCATTCCCGTCAAGATCCGCTCGCGGCACTCCACACATACCTCTCTGCACTCCCCACCCCCACCGCCGTCCACACCTCCATCCAAACCCTCACACGCGTGCTACTACTTTACACAGCCCTGCAAACGGGCTCCTCGCATCTAGTCCTCGGCACCTCCCTCACGAGCCTCGCCGTCTCCCTCATCTCCGGCGTCGCCCAGGGCTCGGGTTTCAATGTTCGCGAGGAGATGCTGGAGGAATGGTCGCCAGATCCCGGAGTTACCGAAGTCCCAGAGCTTTGGCCGGGGGACGGTAAGAAGGCCAAGAAGCTCAAGCGAACAGTCCGCATAGTGCGACCCCTGCAGGATATCGGGATGAAGGAGTGCGCCGCATGGGCGTGGTGGTCGCGCATACCTGTCGTCGGGAAGGAGAAGTGGTTGTGGCCTGGGGCGAAGCCGGGGATCGGGACCCTCACTAAAGGTGCGAACGTTTTCGTGCTGTGTTGCAGTCGGGATGTTCGACTGACCGACCAATCGTGCCTTCGCCATTCGTTGATGCTACAGACTTCATACTTGGCCTCGAGCAAGACTACCCGTCAACAGTGTCTACGATCGTCCGGACGTGCGGCAAGCTCCAGCCCAAAGGCGACGTCGATGGCAAGTGCATCCTTTGCGGACGGTATGTCTTCGTCTCCTATCATGCCACAACCGTTGCGCTGAGCCGTGCGTTCTAGTCCCTCACAGCGAGGTATCCAGGAGTGGAAGGCGCGAATATCCATACGCTCGCAACCACCCCCGCCACCTTCCACAGATAGCGCCGCGCCACCAATCGTAGAGGACATCCCCGATCCCGTGTCGCTGACGCCGTACCTCTGCTATCCCTGCCACACAACGCTGACGAGTAGGAGTTCTCGGCCAGT
This sequence comes from Ganoderma meredithae, assembly GCA_022814645.1. Taxonomy (NCBI): domain Eukaryota; kingdom Fungi; phylum Basidiomycota; class Agaricomycetes; order Polyporales; family Polyporaceae; genus Ganoderma; species Ganoderma meredithae. The sequence goes on along the minus strand of JAKLMY010000050.1, from coordinate 66,768 downwards.
ATCCTCGCCCTGGTCTAACGCCACTGCGACGGCAGTAGTGAGCCCTCCAATATGGACAGAAGCCCCTTTGTCCACAACGAGTGAGGTGGTCCAGTTAAATGACGCAGAGGTTTTGCGGCAGAGGAAGGTGGGCCAGGATGAGATGAAGAGTATTGTGGACCAATTCCTGCTGGAGGACTAGGGCAACAATGCGAGGACCACGGCGTCATGCCCCAGCCGCCATGTATCGTCATTCGCTTTCTCGCTATGGGTTGGTCTAAACACACAAATCGATGTATTACTCCAACCATCTTACAAAGGCGGCGGGTAGGGTGAAGTGTAGGGATGATTACGTAGATACAGTCCGAAGCGCAGGTATGTAGGCGCAAACGCGTGATGTCCGTCTGAGCCGGATGTTATGCTACAAGATCCAAACGAGTTTACGTCTACGTGCGGTGAGGGAGAGATGGAGTGTGGTCCATATTCCGTGGTCATGAATGGGTAGGCGATGTCTAGGATCTACGGAAGGAATGTGATATTAGATTGAGAGTTGGCCGGAAGACTGATAGAAGTCGCGGAACGAGCTCGAGGTTCATGTCCATGGAGAAAATGGAGGGCTTGCTAGGAAGATCGAATTTCTGTTGCGACCGTGAGGGGAGTTGGGATCGATGCTTGAGGAGAATCGGGCTTGTTGTCTTCAAACGTGAAAGGAGAACGGGCTCGTCGTGCACACAGCCAGGTTGGAAGAGAAGTTGGAGCCTATAGGACACCGCATCAAACAACCGCTCCCTCGTGTCTTCAGTGCCAAAACATGCTTACCTGGATAGAACCAAAAGGTGACCGCGATGACGATGTACAGGCCTATATGCCACTTTCAGCGAGAGGGTAGCACGGACAGAAGGAAAATATCGGCTTACACATCAGGATCACCCCCTCGAGCCAATTCGACTTGCCATCTGCGACGACGTAGCCCATCGTGTGCACAGAGATGTACAAAACCTAGCGCAAATGCTCAACACAAAACCATCCTGAGCGTACTGGAGGAGGCCAGAAACTCACAACAGACTCGAACGGGTCAAACAGCAGCGCCAGAGGCTTGTCGAGGATCCAACCCAAGATAACCATGCACGGGATGACAAACAGAGCAGTTTGCTGGAAAAGAAGGTCAAGCCGTGCGCTCTTGTGGAAGACCATGGAACGCACGATAGTCGAACCAACGGCAACGCTAATGCTCAGTGTTAGCTGGTCTTGTGCAGCGACGTTGACAGCTGTGACACATTCTGTCGTAGAAAGCATAATCAGTATGAGAGCCATGCGAAGTGGAAAGATCCTTGCACTGACCCGCCATAACGCTCACGGTAGGCAGCAGGATCAGGCCTATCCACTCTTTGCTGATCAAGGGAGACAGGTGGTCCATACTATCGACCAGCCACTCCGCGTTGACCGCAACGAGCTGCATGCGTGCATACAGTCAACACTTCGCTCGTATGCATATACGAAGGCGAGGGACGCACCACAGTCACAGCAGTCAGCAGGAAGAGCGTCAGTGGCCAGCTCATCTCCGGTTGCTGAGGCGCCGGGACGGTGGAGACCTGTGAAGAAGGCAGGTACTCCGTCGGGCTCTCTACGAATCTTCCCCTGTGCCATGCCGGGTTGGGCGTGAGGTTGACCGGACTCATGCGCCTGCCGCTACCCTCGTCTGAGTTCCCCTTGAGGCTCTCTGAGTAGTATGCGGACAATACGTCGCTGATAGGCGTTCGCGACCTCCCCCGTGCATCCCGTCGCCGCCCTCGCTCGTCGTCCGATTCGAACATATCGCTCGCTGGGCGTGAGACGGGAGCATCTTGGGTGCTCCTGTCTGAGTCTGATGACGATGCTCTTCGAATGAAACGCTGCTCCTGCTTAGATGATACCAACCGCACGGTGGATTCACCGGGGAGGGCGATCGGATTCGACAGAGTGACTTGACTTGACGAAGTGAATGGTGACAGCCTGTCATCGCTACCGGTGAGGGATCCTGCATACACATGAGCCTGAGAGCGTAGAAACGATCGAGGACCACCCATCGGGGCTTCGCCCAAATCTCTCGCAGTCTCTGAAATCTCCGAGGGGCTGTTTGGCTTCAAGGTGGATCCTCCTGGTGATGGCGCTCGTGAGCTCGAAGGTGACTTATCGTTGTGGCTCAAGGTTCGGAATGTTTGAATAGAGGCTCTGCGGAAATTCTCGATGGAGCGGGCGTTTGCGACACGACCGTAGATGCTGGAGCTCTTCTCGCGTAGGCGCGTGGTTGCAGTATGGACAGACGCGGCGGCGGGTAACCTGGCGCTGGGTTGGCGGTTATCTTGGTACAAGTGTGTGTGGGACCAAAGTTGGAAGATGAGATAGGAAATGTAGACTGGAGGAGAGTTCCCTATTTCATTGGAGAACGCTAACAGTAGCGTCTATCGGATCACTTACTGATCAAAAGTACAATGGCAACCTGCGATACCGGTTGTCAATGTCAGGATTCATGACAGACATCGGAAGTACTCACACCATGGCTCATGCGCAAAATATCTGCCTTCTGCTCTTTGAGAGTAGTCTGTGCTTCACCCTTGTCTTGATTGCTGTATGACAGGGCGAAGTGAAAGGCCGCAGGAAGTAGAACCGCTCCTACACTGATACTCAGCAGGGAGGAATGAATTTGAGTTGCCGCTACTATTGCGTTAACAACATGTATGAGAGCGATATAGCCATCGGGACGTACTCGAATCGAAGCCTTGCTCTGAGAACCTGATTCCGCCAGCGAAGAAGCACATGCCGAGGACAAGTACTGTAATTCACCGATGTGCCACAGTTACTTCAACTGCGGGACTGACGGGGACGCAACTTACGGAGTTTACTGAGCATGGCTCCAATTACTACCAGCTAGTCAGTTCAATTCGTCAAAATTCTTCGACATAGTACGCACAGGATGACTGCACGACTCGCAGTTCGCATTTGTGCAAGGCTGTTGTCTAGTACGAAGTTAAAATTATTGTCCGTATTAGCGGACAAAAAGAAAACAAGGAACTCACAGCGATAACAAGCTCGACGCTGAGTGAAGATTCGATTTTTAGCATCCGAACGAAGAACCATACCCCCACAGACCTACATGTTGCTCTTGCGGACAAATCAAAAGATGAGTTCCGGGACAATGTGCGTCGAAACCCATGCTTACCAAACTTGAATTGAGAAGGCCGGTCTTGCTCCCACCAATCCTCCGAGACACGATACCAGTGGCCAAGTCGTGGAGCTGCATAGTCATAGTTAGCGCGAAGCATCCATGTGAGACGGAGCACCGCTATGCTGTACGCGAACTTGCGCCGCCAATCTGGAGCATCAGAACGAACCTTTATGAGAGGTATCATAGCGAACAAACAGGCTGTTTTGTGTTTCAAGTTAAGAATATCGCCGGCAAGGATTGAGGCGGCGAAGCATGCCCACCCACGAAGATGAGCGTCTCTGATGCCGTTGTCATCTTGAAGATCCCCTACATAGAGCGCACATTCGGATGGGGAGGCCATGGAAGCCAAGGAACTATGCTCACCGCAACAGGCAGCATAAATATCAAGAGATTGAGCCCTATATGCGGCGAAAAGTGAGTCGATGAAGGAGAAGAGAAGAACGTAGCTGGACGCACATGAATCAAAGAGGATGAGTCGCCAACCATGCCAGAACGCGATTCGAGGAGCCTCGTGAGGACCCCCTCCCTTGTCATCAAACGGTGGATATCCCAGATGTTGAGCCTCGCGGTCGAAGACAGTCTTCGCCTTCTGCTTCAACCCGAAGAGTCTTTGAAGAAAGGACCTGGGCTCATCGCTCGGTTTGCGATCGCTGTTGAGGGGCGTAGTTGAGCTGTAGGACGCGGTGGAGGCTCGGGTGGGCGGACGGGACATGACCGGGAAGGGAACTTGGGGCTTAAGATGGTCGTCGGAAGGCGAGGGCGATAAGCCATGGTCGGCAGTGAATGGAGCTAACGGGTCTCTGGTGGAAGAATGGGTGAGCATAGTCTGTGGTGTCGATCGGGAGGAGGGGGGCGGGTCGGGCGACGGGATGAGGAGAAAGGAAGGCGGGGTCGCCGGTGACCAGGGAGGTGGTTGGGGGCAAGCTGGGGCAGCATGGTACGGGCTGAAACGCGTCTGTTTCTCCACAGAGGATTAATCGGCAGGCTGTCAAGCCAGACTTTGCCGTGTCCGCCGCAGGCGAGAAGCGTCGACAAAACCTGTCGCTCGTTTTTGCCGACAGCTTCGATTCCAACTATAGCTGCCCGATTCGGACACGACACCACCTTACGTCATGGCCGGCGTCTGCCCGGGTGATAGAGGAAGGTGTGACGCCGGTGACGGGTGGCCTCGGAGGGCGTGACTGGGCATGTCACGTCGGGATGCCCCTGCGGGCGGACACGCGTGCGGGCTTTTGCACCAGTCCGCGTCCTTCCTCTCCAAAAGCCATGTTCGCCGCCGCCCTCCGTCCCGCCTCCTTCGTTGCTCGCGCCGCCCTCAAGCCCGCCCGCACGACCGCCGTGCGTGCCATCTCATCCACCGCTGCCCGTCGCTCCGACGTCCCCACCCCTCAAATCTACGGTGAAGGTGCCAAGGCTGGTCAGGTCCCCACCGACGAGAACCAGTCCACTGGTCTCGAGCGTCTTCAAGTGCTCGGTGCCATTGAGGGCGTCGAAGTCTTCGACTCCAAGCCCCTTGATTCGTCCCGTGTTGGTACCCTCGCTGACCCCATCAAGGTCTTCTCTACCGTATGTCTACCGTGTCCGTATCTCCACCCGCTCCAGCACTCATGCATGCACGCATTGCCCTCCTGCTGTAGGAACCCCTCCGTGTCATTGGGTGCACCGGCTCCCCGGCCGACTCTCATGAGCTCCTCTGGATGAACCTCACCCGCGAGAAGAAACGCCGCTGCCCGGAGTGCGGCTCAGGTATGTTGCCACCTTAGTGCACCCCTGTTCTCGTCTTGATTCTTTCCGCCTCTGCTCTGCAGTGTATGCCCTCGATTTCCAGGGCGAAGAGCACGCTCACGAGCACCACTAAACGTACCTCTACGTGTTGAGCTGCCCTGTCGAACATGCGGTCGCGCGAATACATTCAACTTCTCCTAGACCTACTGTAAACCATCGTATGATTTGAACGAACTGCGTGAAATCCATCGGTATTGCCAGTCTATCCGCAATCATTGCCCGCCCAGGCATCGTCAAAGCGGTCCAGCCCCGGTCGAGGCCTGCCGAACCGGACGCGCCATCAGCCAGGCAAACCCAGGTACTTGAATCCCGAGCACTCTGGATGGCCTCCACTTGACTAGCTTGACTAGCGGCTCACCTCGCTACACTGGTGGTCCTTGCGTGAGGTGTGTCGCTCTTTACTGCTCCGGGCTCTCCACTTCCACCCCACCCACTTTGTCGCAATTTTAAGAACCCTGTAGCCACGTACAGATGTGGTGACTCCGGAGTAATAAGTGCCCATCTTGAATCCGCAACAATTGAATTGCAGCTGGGGTGTGCCCCTCACGTCTCATCCGCTGCAGCCGCGAGTCCTTCGTTTGGTGTTTCCGAGTCGTTCCGTGACGAGTGCAATGATATTGACGCCATGTCTTAGGTGCATGGGCGCTTTTAGGCCCTCTAATAGCAGTGCATTGGTTTCGCGGCCATCTGGCCTAAACAATTCATGTACTTGCTGCTAAGTTCTCGCCGCCCATGAAATCGAGTTTCACAACTAAACAGAGGAACTGAAGCCGGAGGGTGTAATCCTAAGCCGAGACTTATCGCTCGCGTAGGCGACAAACCCAGCTTCTGCCCGGTCCTACTCGCGCATCGCTACCGTACCGGTGAAGATCGAAGCCGAAGCTAGTACCGTGATGTCGCACGAGGCTAGGCTTCTTTCATGGTCTTTGGCCTTCGACCTTCGAACCCCGGAGGGATTGAATTTGCCCGCGATGGGATCCACGCGCTTCGCTTCACCATATTTGTTGCCCGAGCAACCTCGACTCATCCCTCTTCCCAATGGTCTGGTCGTATGAATGTTGGCGTTCCATATATGCTGCCTGGATGGTATTCGTAGCACCGGCTTCGGGATATATGTCGTTCTTATTTGGTTGTGTGGTACGCATTGAATTGGTTCGAAAATGCTTCTATTGATAGTTGCCTTGCGAAACTGATCTCCTTCCACGATTACAGTACCACAAGAAACGAGCGGACCTATGACGGTCTGGCTCGGTAAGCTAGGTGAGCTATTGCAACCGCCTTGAACGCTGTCATTGTGCTAACAAACTTCACTACCCAATGTAGGTACCATATCACCGGAAAGCGTCATGACTTGAAGACAAGTGTGGAGCTATTCAAAATGTTTTCGATCTCTTTACTTCACCAAGATCGTGCTTTACTCCGCCAGGGTCGTCCTTGTCTCCGAAAATGTCAGACATTGATGCCTAAGGTCACCGAAGCTGTTGGAAACTTACAGAGGTGGGAGTTAGCAATCCTTCGAAAGGACAAACCCGTCCGGGGCTCCAAGCATGAGCTTGCCGTGGGTCGTCTTCCGGTGAGTACCGAGTACTTAGTTTGTGCTTGCCATCGACAAAGTCGAGGGACTTCTTCGACAAATGACAGTGCAAGAAAACGAATCGACGACAACCTGAATCGCCCTTGCTCAAGTGCAGTCGGATGACAAGAAGCCGAACAAGCCGTGTCCCGGAGAACAGAACATGCATTATGGTCGTGCTTCCATTCTCATTCCCGTCCCTTCTTGACCTTATCCTTGACTACAGGATTCAGGAACGTACGTCTGGCGCTTCGGGGCAATCGATGATCTGTGTCGTGTACCCAGCCAAGCATACGATCGGCTTTACTCACAACCTCCACTTTGCCCGGGAGCTGCAACCTGTCGGGGAAGGCAATTGAGCAGTTCCGACTTGAACTTGCTTCTCCCTCGAACCTCTTGGCAGCATCCATATCGGTGCCGACATGTATGCTCATCTCTCTAACCCGCAATTCACTGGCACATGGGCAACGTGAATCAGGTGATGTCAAATATTAACTTCTCAGCTTTCCCGGAGTGCCTCACGTCTGCAAGCTTCAGCTTTATTACGTGGACTGGACGGAGGCCGCGGGATCCATTTACGTCTCACGCCACTAATCTTGCAGCCTCATACAACTAACCATGCCGTTACAGCCAGGCCCTCGTCAAGGCGAGCCGGGATTCCACGCTGCCCGCGCGTTGCAAGGGTATGGTCCATCATACAGTTTTAGCATAGGCTTGGTCTCCAGCCCGGAGTTTCATCGGAGGTCGTAAGCGTTCGCGAATTGTTGCGGGTGACACATCCTACCAATACTGCAGGCACATCCAATCTTCGATTGCGTCTATTGCATGCCGGGGGTATGTCAAACGGACCTGCCAGCAAAACATACAGACCCACCGCCTGTGGGTGGGCGGTCGTTACTATGAAGTCGTCGTGGAAACTGTTCTGCGGGGAAGCAGCTTGCGGCGGCCCGGCGCGGATGGAATTCCATAGCGCATTCTGTTGCGATAACTCTCGTGTTCTCCCTCCGCGAACATCATGATGGCCCTGTGCCTAAACAATTTAGATGTGAGTAAGCGGCACGCTGTTCTTTTTGACCACACTCTGAGCCCCCGAAGCCTTTCAGACGCATGGCGCCATTCTGCCTCGAGGAGACAGCATTGTACTTGGCCTGAGCTTCCTGTTGCAATGAGGGACAGAGGACAAAGGCGTGGGCGCTGAGGTGACGTCTCCATGTTCTGAGAGAAACGTCACTAAGACCGCAACCATTCTCATTCCTCCCAGAGCCATGGCGGAGGCGATCGTCCGGGTTATTACACACGAGATTGCCGATAGGGCGGGGGGGTCAGGCCTCAGGAACCTCTCTGAGCGTCGATCAGGTCTTGTGAGAGCGGCCATGAGTAACCTGGCAACCGCGCTCTGAACCTGCACACCTGCTCTATTAGGCGCCTTCCTCACTTCCAGGCCACTCCGTTATCCTCGATTCGCTCGACATTCATTTTTCGTCATCTCCCTCGGAACAAATCCGGCTGCTATTCGAACACATGGACTACCGCGCGCTGAAGACACGGCCGCGACGTTATAAGGGCGAAGACGACCCACGGAGCTCATCACTCCCTCCCTCTCCTTGCTCTTTCCCTTCAAGACCTTCACTGGTTCGTTGAACGGCCGCTTTCTTGCCTTTCCAAGACCAGGTGTCATTTCGCCTTCCCGTCGGTGCCATCCAGTGCAACCCCAGTCCTTTCCACCCTCCCGCCAAACGTCGTGCCGGCTGCCTTCTTTCATTTTCACTAGTCCGAAATGGCGTTCTCCAAGTCTCAAGCTGCGCTCGTGGCGCTTTCCGTCCTGGCTTCCACCCAGGGGGCGTTCGCCCGCATGAGGTGGCTGGAGAGGGACAACCGTCCGGTTCTCCTCAACCCCCGTCGCTTCGGGCAGGAGCACCCTGCAGTAATCGACAAGCTCGGCGCGGCATGCCCCGGTCAGGTTTGCGGTGTGCTCTCTGGTCAGGCCATTACCCCCCTTCTTGCTGCGCAGCCTGAGTGCTCGCAACAGGATATGGCCGATGCGATCATCGGTTCGTAGTTCACTCGGTTGACATGGAGTTGCTGATCTAAAACATATGATTAGACGCTGCCCAACAGTTCGATGATACGACCAAGGCGAACATGATCGCTTTGGCCGTGGAGTACCGTCAGGTGGAGAAGAACACGCCTCCTGTGAGTATTCTCGGATGGATCATTCACTGAACGGTCTCTGACGGGTTTGCCAAAGGACTTCACGACCAACCCCCCGACCAACCGTAACTCGGTCTTCTGCCAGAAGGCCCCGAAGAACTCGCAGCTCAACGGGCTTGTCCAAGCGCAGGACCCTGCTAACGACCCTAACATCTTCTTCGACCCCGCCACCCAGAAGTCGGTCACCAAAGGCTCCCAGGCTGACACGTTCCCCTTCGGCACTTCGGGCTCTGACGACTCAGACGCGACTTCGACAGCATCCCAGGTCCTTGTCGCGACCTCCGCTGCCGCCTCCGCGACCGCGACCTCGGATTGCGACACTGTTGTCACCGTCACCGTAACTGCTACCGCGGCAAGCGAACCGTCGGCATCTGCTGCTGCCTCCGGAAACATTGGTGACTTCGGCAGCTGCAGCGTCCCTCAGATCACTTTCGCTGCTGGTCTCGACGGCCGCAAGGAGACTGCGTTCGAGCCTACTGATCTCACGTCGTACAACCACGGTTCCGCCCAGGGTATCGACATCATCACCCAGTTCATCTGCGACACCCTGACGAACTCATGTGGAGCTGACGCTACCGCGAAGGCCACTTGTCAGACCGCCAAGGCGGCTGCCGATACAGGCGCTGCCAAGACTGGCGAGCAGGCTGACCTCTTCAACGCCGCGTTCGGTATCACGACCAACTTCGCCGACGTCGTCGCGATTGACGACAAGGGCGACCCGATCGCCGGAACCGGCTCCGTCGACAACCAGAACGCGATCTCAAGCGGCTCCGGCGGCATTGGCGACTTTGGCAGCTGCACTGTCCCCCAGATCACCTTCGCCGCCGGTCTCGATGGCCGCAAGGAGACCTCGTTCGAGCCCACCGACTTGACGTCTTACAACCACGGCTCCGCACAGGGTATCGACATCATCACGAAGTTCATTTGCGACACGCTCACCAACTCTTGCGGGGCCGACGCGACGGCCAAGGCGACCTGCCAGCGTGCGATCACCGCCGCCGACACTGGTGCTGCCAAGACGGGTGTCCAAGCCGATCTCTTCAATGCTGTCTTTGGTATCACCACGAACTTCGCGAGCGTCGCTGCCATTGACGACCAGGGCAATGTGATCGCGGGCAGCACTGGGTCCGCAACCGCCGCCGCCGCCGCCTCCGTCGCTGCGACTACCACCACTGCTGCCGCTGCCGCTGCTGCCACAACGGCGGCGGCGGGCGGTAGCTCGAGCGGTATCGGCGACTTCGGTAGCTGTTCTGTTCCTCAGATCACTTTCGCCGTTGGCCTCGACAACCGTAAGGAGACCTCCTTCGAGCCCACTGACCTGAAGTCGTACAACCACGGTTCGGCTCAGAACATCGATATCATCACCCAGTTCATTTGCGACACGCTCACCAACTCGTGCGGCGCTGATGCCACTGCGAAGGCCACCTGCCAGCGCGCAATCACCGCTGCTGACACGGGCGCCGCAAAGACTGGTGTCCAGGCCGACCTCTTCAACGCCGTCTTTGGCATCACCACCAACTTCGCCAGCGTCGCCGTCGTCGATAACACGGGCATCACCATCGCCGCGGGCAGCTCTGGCGCCGCTGCAACCACCGTCGCTGCTGCCACGACGACCTCCGCTGCTGCTGCCACGACGACAACGGCCGCCGCCGTCACCGGCCAGAATCTGCAGACGTTCACCGGCGCGCTCGGCGGTGTCACCGCTCCCGCTGTCACTGCGACTGCTGATGGCCAGTTCCAGGTCGACGGCAACTCCGCGTTCAAGGACCTCAGCAACGCGCTCACGCGATCGTGCGACGTTCAGCACAACAAGTGCGCGAATGCGGCCAACGCGTCAGGCAACAAGGGTGACCTCACCGTCGACGCTTGTGGTACCCAGCAGACGCAGTGCGACGCCGCTCACTAAACGGCGCGCTGTGGTTGGGTTCCTATGCCTCCTCTTGCGGTGCAACGGGGGTTGTCCTTGGTCGTGTTGATGCTACCATCGTCGGCTTTGAGAGCTATCATTATTACTGGTTAGTGGCTGGCAGCGAGACTTGCCGAGGGTTACCTGGATCCATGCGCACATTCACCGACTCCAATGCGGCCTTGCGCCGCGTGGATTGTTACCGTACTACATTACCATCGCCGTTCCTTCCCACATCGTAGAACGTACTGGATGCACCGACATTGCTCGACGCTTGTATTTGATACATTTTTGGTCTAGACTCGGAAAAGAGCATACCTTCCCTTCCGTAATTTCCTCTGTGAATGCGTGAGTCAACTACAGGGCCGACACGAGAGAGTACTCAGCTGCATTGGATGGGCTTTGCGATGATTGCATTGCAAGTTCTTGTCCGGAGCTGGCGGCGGCGACGGACCGATGGCAGGATTTGCCGACGATAAAGCGCCCGCCTTGGAGCCGCAGTGGATGTACAGCTCGACTCGGAGTGCACCGTTAGACTGTTGCCATGACTTTGTCAAAGAGCCCATGGCCAGTCGTTTCTGTGCTCGGTCGCGGCGGGTTGGTGTGAGCAATAGTTCATGCCTACGCATCATCACTGCTGCGCAGGAGCCACACTCGTCGTGAAGTTCAAGCTCAAGCCTCCGCCTCTTCCCACAGTCTCGGACAACTTTCGTGTCCTTGCTCCCTCGAGCTCGCAAGTGCTGACATCCATACCCCGGGTGCTAAGGCGGGGCTTATTGATGCTCCCGAGTATCCCACACCCACCTCAAACGATGCTTTTCTCCACAGTGTAGGATTCAGACATTCCAATCGAGGATTGCAGCGCCTCACGACTCTCGGCCGTCGCCGCCGTGCTCTCGCGACTCCGCACGTTCGCTCACTGCGGAGCACCTTCATCATATTCAGCGGGCTTGGTGGGCAAGGACTCTCAAGACTTAATGTGAGCTTCCCGGGGATGCTCACAGGACCCTTGCAACGCTGGCTGATTCTAGTGCTCGCGTTTGTAGTTCCCAGAGAGCGCATGCTTTTGTATCCCTTGGGCCCGGGTTACGGCGCGAGGCATGGAAGAAACCATTAATTGTATGTGGTCTTCTTCCTCTTCCTGGACCTCAACGATATACTGTTGACGCACTAGGGCTGAATCGCCTCACCCTCCGCATTTGTTGCACTATAGTCGAGGCGGAGTCTCTAGAGTGGCATAGTGTGCCCACGTAGTGTGGCAGGATTGGTCTGGAATCTCAGCACCAGGCCGGAGAATGGCCCTGCATTCTACATAGGGGTGTGCAAGCCCTAGATGCATTTACGCTCAACCACGTCCCATAGTGGACCGTGTTTACACGTTCTATTCTGGTAGGGAGCTAGACATTGCCTCCGTCGCCATCATTTCGCCGGCCGACGCATCGTGGGGAACATAAAATATGTCGCGACAGAATACTGCCTAGCCTCCGCCCAAATACCGTTCCCCACCTCCCCTTTGCGGTTTGCAACTGCACCGACGAACGGCCCCTTCACGTTGTACAGACCCAACTCACGACAGTTCGCCTTCATGACCGTCGAAGAAATAGGACTGGATTTAACGTACGTCCAGGCGTTGCTGAGAAATGTCAGAGTAAACTAGTCACTGATCCTTCTTATCCAGCCTCGGTGTGGTCTTCATAGGCCTAGCGGTCACTGCCAGGTAACTGAGGCTTCGTTCATTAACTCGAAAGTTCGGACGCTAACCTTCGCAAACCGCTCTTGAAGTTTATTTGGAGGTATTGGGTAGAGTTCCGTCCTGTCGTCGCCAGCGGTGCTAACTGTACTATCTGCAGTGTCCTCATCCCAAGCGCTATGGTACTGCCTCCACTATCCTCGCGATAGAATGTTTCTTCGAGTCATGGTATGTCGCTCATGATGGGTGCATGTTGTGGAGCTCTGCTCATTGCCTCCGATAGGTATTCACTGTTTGGACTCTGGATGCCATCAACCTCTTCCTGTTCTCAGCAACGAGTAAGTTCTTTCCATGTAAGCAGGACCTCCTCGACCTTCCGAAGGCTTAAGGGCCACTGCGTAGTGTGGGGTTACCTGGTAGAGAAACAAGTAACTTTCAGTAATGACACCTTGCCTTGGTGAGTTCCGTGGCTCAACACTCCTTGATTTTCTCGTGGATTGATGTAATCAATGCAGGATGTCGAGTGTGAGTTGTCTTAGGCTCCTCGCAGAGTGAATGTACTCACCATGCTCTTGCGAAGGGACAAATTGTCGCTAATGTGAGTAGTCGCTTGCTGAGAGGGTCGGGATGTGCTGATTCTGGGCTCTGCGGCTAGGCTGTCGCTATTGCGATCATCCAGTCGTGCGTTGGCTGGCTCATGGCATACATGTATGCTCATAAGCCTGATGCTTATTATGGCGCGTTAAGATTCTACACGTACCGAATATGGACGCGTTAGTCCTCTCCTTGTGTCAATGCGCTCATCGCTGATTAGATTGGTCCTTTCCAGTCACGAACTACAAACCTTTGACAATAATTGCCGTCCGTCCAACACGACGTCTACAATGTGTTCTCCACTCATGTCCGTGCTTGCAGATCGTCTTTGTAGTGGCAGACTTCGGTATGCTCTTGATTTCTTGTGTTGAGGAGGGTTCTGAGCATCGCATTGCACTAATCTGTCTGCTCTCCAGGTCTTGGCCTCCGTGAGTGATACAAATATCGATATACTCCGAAATCCTTGTCTTATCCCCCCGTTCGGCAGTGCTCTTTCTGAAAACGTTAGTATTCATGCGTTCCAAAATTTCCTAACGCTGCATCTGACTTGAGCATAGGCTAACCTTGACCTATTTGCAGCGTTACAACACCATCCTTCACAAATTTCATCTCACTCATTGTTAGGCTGGTTCCATCGCTACGCCGAGGTTCACGTCTGATTAGCCTGTAGCCTTTTGATATAGCTTTGAGCACGGTTACAATTGTGACAGACGTTCTGCTGTGTAGCGCACTCGTCACCCTTCTTGCCATGTCCAGGACAGGCTCCGTGGGGTACGTTGCCATCCCAAGGTTCTGTCGTCCATGCTCAGGCAGATCTCTGACACTTATGAATCAGAGCGGATCGTTTGATAAACAGGCTGGTGAGTAGCTCACCTACAGTGTTATGTGCTAAATCCCCTGTGTCTAACAAACCCAACAGCTCTTTTACACAATCAACACTGGACTGGTCACCAGGTCTGTATGCCTGTGTGCAAGTTGTTCCTCATTATAACGTATCAACCGCAGCGTGTGCTCCGTTGCTTCGCTCGTCACAGTATGACACCCTATATCTGTTGTTTCGCGAGCCTGGTACTGACAAATGAATCGCCTCCGTTCTGCAGGTCCTGATAATCCCTGAAGCAGCGGTCTACGTCATGTGTTATTATATCGGCTCTCGCAGTACGTCTCAACAGCCTGCCTCGTTTCCCCTCTCTCACATCTTCTCCTCGGGGCAGTGTACACCGTGTCGCTCCTCGCCACTCTTAACGCTCGCGAGGGTTTACGCCTCCACGCGGAGCGACTTGGTCAGGGATCCCTGCGCGGACTCACAGGAAACTCAAACAGCGGCCCAAGACGCGCCGTGCTCGCGGTGGCGGATGCAATGGTGGGCCGCCCCTCCCTCGCCTTGCTCCACTCCTCTGCTAAAACTTACGAACGTCTCCCTTAGGTCCCTGCGAAGGATATTGTCGTCGCGATTCAACGAGACACAGCCGTCACCTTCGATGACTGCTCCGAGTCGGACCATAAGCACGACACGCACCGTCGGCCGTACCGCTACCACCCGCAGTCCCCCACGTCATCGCGGAGTCAATTCATCGGGCTCCTGAGCTCAATCTCGTCCAGGCTGCAAAGCCCGGGTGGGAGCTCTCGGGAGTTAGACTCAGAGTTTGGGTCTCCCCCCAGAGGCGAAGGATACCCTGGTTAATGTCCCCGGCCCCCTGTCGGTGTATAATTAGTAAACCTACCCTAGGATTTCACTTTGGGTCAGCTTCTGTTGTCGTGGACCCGGACCCTTGATCACATCTTCACTCAAGGTGCGACGTGCGACGACTATATACCCCGTACTTGCGGACCGAAAATGAACTGTGGACATGTCGGGCAGCACACTGGCAAGATGCTATCCCAACTACTTCCCAAACTACTTCTTCTACAGCGATGTATGGTACAATATCAATGCTATCTGAGTCAGTTGTGGGCTGGTATCCAAGAAAAAAATTACGAAATGAACGTCGCTTCCACGTAGAGCGTGCCGTCAATTTCCGTCTTGTCCGAAACGCCCTCGATCAGCCCCGCGGGCAGGCTCACGCTGAGCTTGGCCGGGTTCATCCACTAGAGATGCCCGAGATCAGTTCTATTCGCAAACATTGAGGGGAGGCTGACGATGGGGACTCACCTGGTAGATGTAAGGTTTCGTCCCAGCAACGTAGTTCACCATCGTCTTGATCACATAGGGGATTTCCGCAAGGACATCCACCTTCTCAATCAAGCCCTTCGAGGCATTCGGGTTCCCGACGTCCATGACGACCGAAGCGTCTATCGGTCCCTGTGCATCCGCCACAATCGACGGCGCCGCCCAGCGGAATGCGAGCTCTGTGGGCGCATTGTACCCCGTGTCCGGATCATGCACCGTCTTCGTGTGCGTCGCGCGCGACACAACCACAGCGCCCTCTGCCTGCTCCTCCCCAGGCCACTTCGTCTCCGCGGTGACGGCCGCGAGCTTCCCGCCGAGAACGACCGAGCCCACGTTCACGCTGACGAAGCCCGAGCCGGCGCCCTTCTTCCCGTAGTCGTTAGTAGTCGTGAACTCCATCTGGATCGCGGACACGCCACCATGCGCCTCAGACTGGAAGTGCGCGAAGTTCCAGCGTGCGGCAACGAGGTTCGGGCGCATGCCCTGGATCGCGTGCACAAACATGCCGGGGCCCTTGACGGGGGTCGCGTGGCCCTTGTGCACGAGGAGGCCGGTCGCGGTCTGGCGTGGCCAGAAGCGGTGGATGACGTACCCGTCGGCATGCTTCGGGTCATGTCCGAAGTACGAGAACCCGCCATTGGGCCCGCTCCCAATCTTGAAGCCGGGTGCGCCCGCGGCGCGGACGATGTTGAGGGTGATCTGGAGGTCGTTGTCGAGGTTGGCGGTGAGGGTGTAGCCCTCGGGCTCGTCGGAGTCGGGCTTGGACTTGTATGTGATGGAGAACTGGTCCGCCTTGGCAGACCGCTTATCGAGGCCGGGCGGGGGCGTGGTGAAGTTGGTAACGTTGACCGACTTCCAGGTCTTCTCCTTCGTGTTGGGGTTGTAGATCTTGCAGGTGAACTGGATGGTCGGGTACCACACTCTGCGCGCGCGGGAGCCAGAGAGGGACATCGCGAGGCGTGGGAGGTAAGCTCGGGACCTGAATCGACAAGGATAGCACGCACCCGACAGCTGAATGGATCACTTGGCACATCAGGGACGTCCCATCCTCCAGGAAGTTGTAGAAAATCTGGGTCTCTACGGCAAACCCGCCGGGGCACGTCCACTCGGTGTCCTTGGGCTGGAGGGGGCCATAGAGTTCGGAAGGCTTGAAGGCGTCCGAGACAGGGTGGAAGTTTGGGGCGTGGGGGTCGGCCGGGGGAGAGGTGCTGGGAGCTCATCTGAGGGACATGACCGGGACCGTGGAGAACAACTCACGAAAACAGGCCGGAGAACATGGTCGTCGTCAGTGCAGAAAAATGCAGGCCCAAGGCAAGGAGAGGACAGTGCTACTCTCCGCGGCTGGTCCGTCACGTAATAGCCCTAACCTTACCCCCGTCGGCAACGTGCGCAAGGTTCATCGTTGGTCAGACCTCAGCGCCGCGCAAGCCTCGCATGCCTGGCACATCGTCCATCTTTCCGTCGTCCATGGGAAGGACATCGTCGCAGGTGGGCAAGAGAGCTGTACGCGCCGCGCTGAACCCGTCCGACTGATTGCCATCCGCTACTTATAGCCAGACGCTGCCCGCGCGCCAGGGGCAGTGTCCTGTCCAGTGTCCGTCACAGGAGGTTGGACCCATCCTGTCCCGAACGCAGTTTCATTTGGCGCGTTCCCATCGACAGGCGTCCTATGAGTATTGTTACTTAGGTTCACAGCTCCTCGAAAGTTGACTACGACAAATTCTTCCACCTCGGTGCTCCTCAACGCCACAATTTCACCAGCACACTCCTCCTCCGGCCCAGCGCTTGCTCCACCAAGCCCTTGACCATTCATGAACTCCTCGAGCCTCCTGCTCACGGCGCGAATTCCACAGGAAATCCATGACGAAATCATAGGGTCTCTCCATGACAACCACCCCGCCCTCCGCACTTGCGCTCTCGTATGTCGTGCCTGGCTCCCGCGAGCAAGGCACCACCTCTTCCGAACCATCACCCTCGACCCTTCGCCTCGCAGCTGTAGCTTCGTCAAGCTCGCCCAGCAGTGTCCCGACATCCAGCCCCTCGTGCGAGACCTGGAGTTGCGCGGGCGCGCGGCCACGTCGAAGGCGTGGTGGGAAGGCTCACAGACCAGAGACATCCCGTGGCCCATCCTTCCGACCCTCCCAGGGAACGTCCCCCACCCAGCCACGCTCCGTCGCGAGCCGGACGCTGTGGAGGTCTTGTCCTGGATGCGCCTGACGTTTGCCCCCGTGCACGGCGGCGGTCCTGCCCTGCTCAGCCTCCCTAATGTCCACATCTTGAGGCTGTCGGAGACGACGCTCAGCGCCGAGTCTGCCGCCTTCTTTGCAGAGGTCTTCCCGCGCGTTCACACCCTGTCTGTCAACCAGTGCCGCGTGATGTGCTTTGCCGGTCTGACTGCGTTGTTTCAAGCCTTCCCCCGCCTGCACACGCTGCACTTGCTCGCAGTTGAATGGCTGCCGCACAGACCGGGAGGCACACTGCCGGACACCACACGTGGTTCGCTGGCGAATTTGACTACCTTGGATATTTCGCGGGATATATACATGGAGCCGCTCGTAGATTGGCTTCTGAAGGTGTCTGCACACGAGACTGTCCGGCGTTTAAGCTGTTCCATTGCTACACGCCTGAATGCGTCGGCAATACGCACCTTCCTGAAGGCCTCTGGCTCTTTACTAGACCACTTGTCTATCACGTTGGTTGAGTCCCGCGACCCTACAGGTATGTTCAGTCAGCCTTGCCCACGTCCAATATGGCACTCACTAATGTGTTTGCAACTCTTGCCTGTTCATTAGCTATCCTTGAAGCCACGCAGCTTGACCTCTCAGCGTGCACGGGCCTACAGTCCCTCAACATACCGTCTTCACGCGGCCGCGCAGAGTCCTCGAGCCGCTCCTTGTCATGGGTCTTAATCCTCCTCTCCAAGGTTCGCTCCCCACACCTTGGCAAGATACGGATCTCCATAACGTCCGTTGAGCTCGACCAGCTCAACCTGGAGGGGCTAGACGTCGTCCTAGCGCGAAACGTGCTCAGCGGTTTGCAATCCCTCACCTTCGCCATCGATGACACGAAGTCTGCTTCTCAGCTCGGAGCTGCCGTACTGGAGGAGCTGCTTAGGCAGCGGGTTCCGACTGCTAGTGCCAAGGGACTCGTACGGCTTGAGTATCGATGTTAACAATTAGCATTGGGCTACGGCTACTAGTGGTCTCAATGTGTCATGCATGGTGCATCTGATGATAATTTAGCTTCCTAGTGCGTAAGGAAGCCAAATATACACCCACTTGCGGATCATCCCCTTCATCAAGCCAAATCTGCCTAGCACTACGAGCCCCAGACGACTCTCATGATACTTCTCTTCACGCCCTTGTTCGTCTCCCAGATCGTCTGGACTCGAGCGCTAGATCCCCTTCCTCCTGCATCCGGGTCCCCTGACGAGTTCTCCACAGCGTCCACGAACTCGTTCACGCCGCCTCCAACTCCGAAGTAGACCAGCTTCGCTGCGGCGAGGCAGAGGTACGGCGCACTCGCCAACGCCTTCAAACTCTCCTCCGGATCGGACAGGGATAGCCTGGAAGTTGAGTCTTCCAGGGATGCGGAACTTCCTGCCTGCGTTGAGGGCGGCGCGGTAGCACGGCGCATGAGATCCACTAGGGAGCCCAGGCTCGCGGTGCGGTAGATCGTTTCTGACGTGAGAAGGACGTCGTACGGCCCACCGGCTCGCTCTATGTCGAACGTGGACCACGAACCGGAGAAGAGCTTCAGGTGGATGCCGTACGTCTCTAGAGACGCCAAAAATACTGTTTTCAGTTCGGGGGTGAGGGCGAGCTCGCCGGCTTGTGAAGGGTCTGCGGGCGGGAGGAGCGCAGGATCATCATCACCGTTGGGTACTGAGTCTACAGCTGGTGAACTTGATCGGTACGTCCACGAGGCAGGAGACATATCTGGGTCTCGAGATCAGCATACAGTCCGAGCGGAACATTACCAGAAAGGAAGGAGTGTCAACCGCACTCACACCACGAGAGAATGATATTGGGGAGTGTAACCAATCTTAGGACCATCTCGTTATAGTCCTGTAGATGAATGTGCACACAAGGACTGGCGCTAGGCTCGGCGGAGAAAATGGAATGAATGAGATACAGCGATGGTGCCGCGGTGCCGCAACCTAGCTAGAGAACATCTCATAGCGTCCTCGATGAGTGTTTTTGCGTTGAATGGGCGTGTCCAGCTTACCTCCAATATCCGCTTTCTCTTGAGAGTATTTGCGACCTGGGAGCCATAGATGGAGGAGAGGCAAGCAACGAGATCTAGGCTGCACTCCCAAGTTTTCAGGCCGCCCTCGTATACCCCAGGGATGAGGTCGGAAGGTGCGTCAAAAAATTCCACCTCGGACGGGTCAGTGTCCGTCCCCGTTCCGTCATCGGCCGAGATCAATTGAAACCTGGCGTCGAAAAGATCTCTTCGCGACAACAAAACATCCTGACCCGATCGAAGTGGAATGTTCAGAGGTGAGAAGGAGATCGTGTGTGGCAAAGAGGAGAGCTACGGCGTAGCGAGCATCAGCAAAGTGTAAAAACGGCGGTGTGCCAAGACGAGAAAATCTCACCAGGTCGTCGAGAGAAACCTCTCTCGAGCTGAGTTCTGCGACGGTGTTTTCAAGTTGATCCCGTCCGGTCTGGGCCGGCGCAGGATCAGGCCCGACGACGGGTCCAAACCCATTGTCTTCCGCGTCGTCGATGTCGAAATTGAATCTGAACATTGTTTGCAACTGGTCAGCGTGCAAATGAGCAAAAGCCTAATTCAATGGTGTTGCTGTTGTCGACGGCAAGTAAATGGTCCGGATTGGGGGACATTGACGCCCAACAGGGCGAGATCATCGTGATGGCGAACGTTGTCCAGGCTCGTGTGTTTCAACACAGTGACACATCTACTGCACACTGGACTTCCTGTCATTCCATACCGTTCTATGCTACGTAAATACTGTACAGCCAGGTCGCATTGACCGCCTCTCGGGAAATTGTGGGAGGGTTGGACTTGATGGTACTCATGCGCCACGCTGTCCTGAGGCTAAAGGTGTCTCGCCGCTCGACGACTGGCCCCTTCACAGACTCTTGGCAAGGTGGGAGAGATTCGCACCTGCTGTTTTGGCCGTCATCGAGTGCTCTGTATCTCCAAACGGCCTGGCCCTTATGTACCGCGCATATTACCGTACAGACTGCGGTCCAAGTGCATCGGTAAGTATATCGAGAGGATATACCGTGGAGGATAGGGACGAGTCATATTGGAAATGGTAATCGGGGCCGGTTGAATAGAAAGCGAGCCAATCACGTTCATGTTTTCCCAGACACGCCGCGCAGGAGCGTAAGCGGGATCGGCGGTTGGCGCCTTACCATGCACCCTGAACAACGTTGAACCGACGGAATTGAGAGACATGGAGGCTAGCGCGGGGGACAATGTCGCGGATATGGAGTGGATAGGGCAGCGCAAGGGCAAGGGGGAGAGCGCGGATGGGAGAGGAAGGAGGGAGGGAGTGCGCGGGGCGATCGGCATCGGGGTGACGCGTATGCGCTGCAGTCGTATTCCCGCTTCGATCGCGCTGAGGCGGCGCCTGCGAGCACCCGTCAAGGTCATATTCGCCTCTTCCGCTCATCGTCGCTTTTCTTCTGGCTGCAGCACTCTCGTTGCAAAATACAATGTGCCATGTCGCGGGCCCTCCTCAGCCACTCTTCGCCCCCCGCCATTAACTCCCTCCTCTCGCGCACAGCCTTCTCCCATTCTCGGAGAAACCTCCTGCTGGTCGCACAGGCTCAGTATGTTCCTCTTGTGCCTCCTCCCACTCCCAGCGAGCCTGGTCCGTCTATGCTACCATCTGCTTCCTTGTCTCTATCGTTACGTACCTCTAGGAGCAACGGTCTTGCATATGGACCCAACTCGCTATCCTCCCCACTGAAGGCACGTCGTTCCGTCTCCTTCTCAACAAACAATGTTCGCGCCTTCCACTCAACACCGCGCAACCAAATAAACCCTCTGCCATTCCTCGGCGCGCTGCTCAAAGTGAGTGTTTCGTGCCGTATTTCGCATCTTATGCAGCGTAGCTGTACTGACCTTGTGTCGGCGACATTGGCTGTCTTGTAGTCATCCACCGCCCTCGAGGTTGCGCGCATGACGGCGCGCGTTAGCCTCACTTTTGTCCCAGTACTTCTCCTCCAGAACATGAGATCAAAGCGATGGCTCCAGCGCGTGGCCGAGAAGGACCCCCATCCTAAGTACGACAAGAAGAAGGAAGATATCCTCCGCGGCATGCGGAACCGCACCATAGCGTTCCACATCCTCATTTTCATCCCCCTCGCCCTCTACTGGGCCACCATCATCGCCAGTTTAGAGCGTACTCCTTTAACTGGAAGGTATGTCGCACTCTTTGTCTCGTCCTTAACCCTCCCCCGTCTTCGCTTCCTATCGGCACCATTTATCTTTCCGCAGCCCTTGTGGCTCTCACCCACCCGGTTCCGAACGTATTCACTGACGTGTCCGCGCTCCTCCTCTTGCCAGATGGCGAGTCATCCTCCTTTCCCCCGATGAAGAGGAGGAAATCGCCGCGCAGCTTGCAGGCCCGGGGTGGTACCGCGCTGTGGGCGAGATCCTCTCCGCCGACGGCAATGACACCCCGCGCATCATCCCTCCGACCGACTGGCGCCTCGTCTGGGTGCGCGACACGCTCCGCCGCCTCGAACTCGCTATCCCAACCCTCCAGGAGGAGGAAGAACTCTGCCCGGACTGGATGGACAGCGGTATCGACCCAGACGGCATCCCTTTACCTCCGCCCGCCGATTACCCGCTGCGTCCGCGCCCGCGCGGGTCTGAGACGCTACGGCGGTGGGCGGAGCTGAGCTGCGCGCGCGTCGCGCCCCCATCGCCGCACGCCATTGCGGGCCCGCCGTACTCGCTGTTGCTCGTCGACCGGCCCGACGCGTCGAACGCGTTCTCGTACGGGTTCGGGCCGGACGGCGGCGGGGGGATCGTCGTCTTCTCAGGCTTCGTCGACGAGGTCCTCGCGCGGCACCCCACCCCACTGCCAGAACCGGAGCCGCAGTCGTTCCTGTCGCAGCTGTTCGGGCTGGGGCCGCGGCGGCCGGCGCACCAGATGCCGACGGCGGAGCAGACGGCAGAGCTGGCGACGCTGCTGGCGCACGAGCTCGCACATTTGGTGCTGAGCCACCATATCGAGACGCTGTCGTCCGGGTCGATCGTGTGGCCGAGCGTGCTGTCGATCGTCACAGACGCGATCCGCGCGTTCTTGTTCCCTGTGACGATGTTGTGTGAGTGACACGTTCCTTCCTACGTTATCTGCCCATTCCATAGACGTGGCGCTGACCGTCTTCTCCTCGGTTTGGATGTGACGTAGTCGGCCCGTTCATTAACGATGCGCTTGCCGGGATGTGGAAGGCGGGCGCAGGAGAGTTCTCGCAGCTGCAGGAGTTCTGCACGAGCCAGAAGCAGGAGGTCGAGGCCGACGTCGTCTCCATCAGGCACGTCCGTTTCCTTCAGGCCCATCGGGCTATCATAGTAAACTTGTTGCTCACTTCCTGCAGGCTCCTAGCACACGCCGGCTTCGATCCTCGCGAGGCCGTCCGGTTCTGGGAGAGCAGGAGCCACGGCGCCCAGATAGCGGAGTGCTCCCCTGCCCGTGCCGAAGCCGCCGCAGCGTACGAGGCGAGCACGGCGGCGACGGTTGCGAGGAGGATCATGGGCGAGACGCACCCCGTGCACGAGCTTCGCATCGAGAAGCTCAAGTCCGAGCTCGAGCGGTGGGAGAAGATGCGGCGCGCGGCGCGGGAAACGCGGGATCGGGAGCGTCAGAAAGAGCAGAAACGTGCGCAGGCCGAGGCGGCGAAGCAGCAGCGGCCATAGTGTCTGAACGTTCGCATTCTCGGTTCTCGTTCTCTCGCAACCCCTCCACCCACATACACTATCCCCCCACTAACCCCATCCCCTTTGCTATGTCGTTCGCTTCAAGCCGCGATCTTGATAGACGACCGTTATGAGGGGGGTTGCAGCATATTTAGTAAGTATTCGGATACTGGCGGGGGGGCCTGTGCCACAGTAATTAGAAGTAAATAAGGACGAGCCACTTGAAGTCCCACCTCGATACACACACTCGTTTTCGCTAGTTGTCGCACCTGTGCTGAGCTTTGGATATATCCGTCTCCTGTTCTATCCTCCCGAGCGTCTTCCACGCTTACGTATCTATCGTATATTGTAACAGTAGGATGTGTAGTAGTTAGCTGAGCATATCTAGCCGCCTCTCTCACCCTCTCCTCTTGAACTGGGGCTCTGGCCCGCTTGGCCGACCGGTCCTCCGTTGCTGGAAGTTCAATGTGAAGCTTCGTTCAAGCAATGATCTGATTATGAGGTAACTTGCGTTGAACCTGCGTTGAACAGGACAAGGTTGAGGGGTGCGCCCGGCTGAGAATTGACTGTGCACTCTGATGTGGAGTCTGGACGTTCGATCGGGAAACGCATCGTCGAGGCGAGGACTGGACTCGGCATATGCCGGAGGTACTTACGTAAAGCGGAAGCTTCGCGACTTCCACTGTGAGTGGAACTTCCAGTTGATCGACCGTGTTGCGTCATGTGTCACTCAGCAACACCCACGACTTCTTACACAACTCCCTCCGTAGCCGGCCTTTCGCGTTTCCACCTCCACGTCCTTGTGGCCGACATGTCTTGTGTTGCTCAGTATGCCCTTGACTGCATCCGTGTCAGGTTTTGCCAAGAAATGGTACGAGAGCGAAGCGTTTGGCTATTTACCGGCGCGCAGATCGAGGTGACCCCACTCAGACGAGTCTCCCTAACTGGCCCGCAGCTGACGCGGGTGCCTCCCCAAAAACCCCACCAATGACCGCGCTTCGTTCCCACCATTTCCCCGCTCTTCCTAAAGCTAAAGCCAGAGCTTAAAAAGACCCACGTCCTCTGCCCATATTCTCCCCACCTCCCGTCCCCTGTCGATTCAACTCGCATTCCCCGGTGACCCAGCCCCCTTCGTCATCACAAACACCATGTCGACCGCCCTCCGCACCCTCTCCAAACATGCTCGCGCGCTCTCCGCCCCCAACCATGTCGCCCCCCGCAGCACTGGTCAATGTCAGACCCGCTTGTTCCATTCCCCCTTCGCCATGCTCTCAAAGCGCGAGCAGTCCCCTGCGACCAAGCCCCCCACACAGACGTCCACCGGCATCTACGAGAAGAACATTCAATATGACGCCGAGCCTTTCCTCTCCGGCGCTGGGCACCGCACCTACGTCGTCTCGACGCCCGACCCCACAAACACGCCGTACGAGGTGCCCTCGGGCGCGTTCCCAACGTCCGCCCCGTACCAGAGCTACGCCCGCACGGAGGCCCCTGTGCCCTCGGGCGCGCAGTTCGCGTCGACGAGCACCGGCTTCGCAAACCCGGTGACGAACAGGGTGCCCCATACCACCACTGCGGCCGGGGGGCCTGTGCAGAAGGGGAGCGAGGGCGAGCTCCCCGACGTGAACCCGCCGCCCCTGTTCGAGGCCGCGGAGCGCTTCTCGAAGGCGGGCGTTGACGATGCCTGGAAGGAGCGCAAGTGAGCTGGGCTCAGCCAGCCTGGAGCTCGGCGCGGCCGCCCCTCGTCACGAACACTACCATCCGCATTCATCCGGAGCGGGCGCCGTGGGGGGGATCATGGGAATGGGAATGGGAAGGTTGAGAGTTCTTGGGACTTGGATTGTTTTGGTAGACGTGGCAACTAGTAAATCGGCTCGGCTTGAAGAAGGGATCGTCGTCACTCGGAAGGGACGTTTTTCGGTATAATCGCAGGTTCGCTCGCGCTAGTGCAGTCAAGGCAGCTTTGTGCTCTGTATATCCCTGGGTTCTGGCATGCATTACAGTTACGACATGGGGCCGTGTAAGATAGTATCATCCTGCAGTGTTCCGTTCATCATATACATGGTTTGTCGTTCGCATTGACATCGTGTCCGTAATTCATAGACTTGTAAATGTCCCATGATACCGTGTGTGCGAGAATACTTGCAATTGGCGATTACGCCTTATCAGCTTCCCGCTGTGGGTTGAGGCGAGCCGGACGTCAGCGACGGCGACGTTTCTACAACGTTGGTTATAATGCGCATTGAGAGGCGACATACGGCGCGACCTAGCCCCGGACTAGTCTTAACGTCATTCTAACCCCAGTCGCGCTTAACGTCTGCATCCATCCACGGCCCGGCCGCCGGCTCGCTTTGCCGACGGATACATCCTCTCAGCCTCGGTCTCGATGTGTAGCCGGATAGCCATGTCTAGAGACTATCGGCGTATTATGCGTGGTGAACGTCATCGGTATCATACGGGGCTGAAAGCAGAGACAAGGGAATTGCGCACGGACGCCAAGCTGTCTGGGAACGTCCTTACGCCCTCTGCAACACGAGGCAAAACATGAGGGTATCCGTTCTTAAATTGCTACATTGGATCCGTCAGCCGAGGTGCCATCTGAATGCATCCAATATCTACCAATACAGACGTTATGAGTAAGTAGCTGAACCCAATCAGCACGACGTGCTGCGTGCCGTGCTGCCAGGAGCACATAACGACCCTGCACAGCAGCGGGACTCCCCGGGGCGTCCATGCGTTGCGTCCACGCCAGCCACTGGAGGGCGGATCCTCGAGACGGGCTGACAGCATGGGGCACGAGCGCACTTCAGTCGTCGAAGCCGAGCTCGTGATCGCGCTTCGCCCGTCGGAGCGTCGCGCGTTCCTCCTCAGACATCGCGTACCACCCGTCGATGCTGTCCTCGAGCTCCATCTCCCACTTCTCCTCCAGTTCGAGCATCTTTTTGCTCTTTTTCGGCGGTGGGGGCCGTGGAGGCGGGGGCGGCGGTGTCCGGCGGTTGGGGTGCAACGGTGCGATGCGCCGGAGGGCGCTCTTCGACGCCTTGGCGAGGGAAGAGTACGTCGGACGCGATGACACGGGGAAGGGCGAGCCGGGGAGCGAGGAGACGCGCCTGATGAGCTCGGACATGGGTGTCGACTTCGTCTTCTTGGAGGAGATGGTGTATGCGCGGTTCGACTGTGCGAAACTCGTGCGGGCGGGCTGCGGAGTCACATTGACGGGCCGCACTGGTGTCGATGCGGTTGCGGAATGAGAGCTTGAGTTGGCAGCCGGAGGGGACGCGGAAGGCGGCGAAGGAGCCTCGTTTTCCTGCGGCAGGCGAACACTTGATATTGAGCGCAGTTCGTGCACGGACCGAAGGTTATCCGAGGACTCACCTTCGAGCCCTGATCTCCTCCGGTGGATTTTCGGCCGCCCTTCTTCGAGGGGGCGTGTGGGGGTGAGTCGATGTCGAGACTTGCGTTAGCAGAGTTGACGTTCGTCGAAACGGTATGTGAGCCGTCGTCCTCGTCGTCAGAGAGGACGAGGGCGCGCTGCTCGCCTTTGCCCCTCTTGGGGGCAGAGGCGTCCGCAGAAACCTCGTCTGAGGCACCTTTACTCGAAGAAGGGCGACCCTTCCCCTTGCGCTTAGAAACTGGATCCAGAGTCGGAGGAGGTGGCATCGCATCCCGGACCTTGTCCTCGCCGATACTGATACTCATCTCCTCACCGTCCGAGCCCTCCACAACGCCCCTGCTAGAGCTACTCGACGCCTTGCCTTTCGCGCCCGCCTTGCCCTTCATGCCTTTCTCCTTTGGTGGAGCCTTCTCTTTCAAAGCCTTCTTCGCGGTCTTGTCTTTCTTAACCTTCGCCTTTGCTTTGGACGACGAAGCCCCGTATTCCTCCTCGTCTTCCTCGTTAGCGCGAGACCGCTTCTTGCTCTTGCTCTTCGCTGCCTGTGCCAGAAGCTCCTCGTCCAGGCCGGCGTCCCAGTCCTCCCCATCCTCTGCACCCCTCTTCCGCTTCTTCTGCGGAGCGGGTTTCTCCTTGTCCATTGCTAGAGGGTCTACAAGCTGCGTCTCAGGCACTATGCCAGGCGATGGTGGAGGCGGTGGTGGGTCTGATTCCTTGCTCCGGCTCTTCTTGGGGACTTTCGTTATCTCGACGACGGGGACCATACCGCTGGATACCGGTCCCGCCAAGGTGCTATCCTCGTCTGCGCCCATGTAGGAGTTGTCCTCATCGTCCAAGCCAGGGATTCGGCTGGGTGGCGATGGCCGCTTGCGCTTGCGCGGCATGGGCGGTGGTGGAGAAGACAATGGCGACTCATCTCTGAACCTGTCTGCATTGATATTAGGTTGTGCGTCCTGTGAGGTGCGAGGTGCGGACGAGCCCGAGGTCGACGGTGGCGGTGGAGGATCGGAGGGAGGGAGCTGGGAGCTAAGCTGGCGTATATGCGGTGGGAGTGGTAGCAATGGGGGCTGCTGGGCGGGAATGGGGAAGTCGGACGTGGCCATCGGGATGGTGTCCACATCAGACTCAACGCCGTCTAGGATATGCGTCGTTTTGGCGCGTTTGGAAGGGGACGGTTTCGATGGATCTCTGGACTTTCCCTTCGCTTTGCCCTTGTCCGAACTAGGCTCCTTCGGCGCTGCCGGCTTCTTGGCCTTGGGCTTTGGTTTCGGCTTCGACTTGGACTTGGGAAGAGACAGCTCGTCGTCTGAAGATGAGAGTTCAATAACGTCGTCGTAATTTATCTGCTTGCCCTTGGCTTGCGACCGTCCTCGAGATCGTAATTTTGCCCGTTCCGCGATGTCCATCTTCTCGAGGTCCATGATCTCCACTCCGCTATCGGAGATACGTTGGGTGGTGAGGACCGTTGTTGCTGTATGTGAAGGTGCCGAGGAGAGCAGCATTGGTGGGAGTGGCGGGGGCATAGCATAGAACGATGGGAAGGAGACATTCGCTGACGACACCGGGAAACTAGACGGGGCGAGAGAAGAGGTTGATGCATCTGGGACCGGTGCTGCGGCAGTTGGGTTTTTCTTGAAGACAGCGCGTGGTCGAGGCTTGCCTCTGGGGGCTGCAGATACAGGAGCAGACGTCGAGGTGGAGAAAGAGCTTCCAGATGCGGTACTTGCTGCCTGAGCCGGCTGGATACTGGAGTTGGCTGCACCAATTGGTGAAAAAGAAGAGATGTCGGAGACCGCGAAGCGATCTGTCGTAAAGTTGGCGGATTGGATAGTGGATACTGGAGGTGGCAGGTCGTTCGCATATATTGGCCCAACTATCGTCAGAACAACGCACCTGTGGTATTATGGACATTGATGGGAGTTTCCGGAGGGTGGTTCAATGCCGGCGGCAGTGAGGTGAAGTTGGGGGTTTGGATAGTGGACACTGTGATGAATCGGCCATGTTCTGCGCGCTGAGGGGTTGTAATAGAGATGTAAAAGCGCACCAGTGGTGTCCATCGCCCGTAACGGAGGCGGTAGTCGAGGAGGTGGGGGGAGTCCACCAGCGACATTACGCACTCGCGGTGCGTCAACCATGATGTCTCCTTCTCCTTCGCTATCTTCCACGTACCCGTCGTTGAATGTGAGATCGCGCATCGCTTTGCTGCATAAATTGCTCCAGGCGACGTGTTTCAGGAGGGTAGTCGATGTGAAGCAGGGAAGAAGCGGTGGGAGAGTGCGAGGGGCGGGCGTTTAGCGCGCCGTGCACTGCATGAGTCGGTGTTTACACGCCACACGTGCCTCGCGTCCGGGGACCCACGTGATCGCGTCTATGGAGGCGCGCGGCGGGTGCAGAGTGGCCCGACTGTGGCCCGCCGCCATGAAACTCGGCTCAGGACGGCGACCTGCCCGCGACCCGTCAGCGCGTCAGCCTGGGCTACAGCGTGTCAGCACTCCCCGTACCCTCCACGTCGCCCACTTTCTCCTCCAAGCCCTCCCACTGTCGCGCCTCCAGCCATGACGCCCATTGCCGCCTTGAAGTTCCCCTTCGCGCAGCTCCCGCACATCGAGTCGACCCCCAAGAGGGTCCGTGTCTTCTTCGGCGGAGAGTACATCGTCGACACCACCGATGCCCTCCTCGTGTCAGTCGTCCCCGTCAGCACGTCCTACCGCGCTCGCACACCCATCTGACCTCTGTCTCCACCCAGCTGGCTCAAGCCAAACTATCCCTATTACTTCTTCAAGACTAAGGACGTCCCCGACAAGTACCTCGTCGATGCCTTCCAGTCACAGAAACACCACATTTACGACATCGTAGTCGGCAACCGACGCGCGGAGGCAGCTGCGACCGTCTACCATGACGACGAGCTCGACGGCCTCATCCAGATTGAGTTCAGCGAGATGGATGCATGGTTCGAGGAGGACCAGCAGATCTACGTCCACCCCAAGGATCCGTATAAGGTTCGTCCAAATGCACACCCGTGATCGCCCTCAGGCACAAGCGCTACAGCTCAATGTCATCGTTGTCCACAGAGGGTGGATGTCTTAATGTCGTCAAGGCACATCAGGGTAGAGGTCAACGGCGTTGAGGTCGCCAACTCGACGCGGCCCCGCCTTCTGTTCGAGACGAGTCTGCCCATGCGGTACTACATCCCGATGACTGATTGTAAGCTTGAGCTCCTCGGGCCATCCGAGACCAGCACGCAATGCCCGTACAAGGTGCGTCCCCGTGCTTACGTTCGCACATCCCAACGCGGAACGATTGTATCCGATTGCAGGGCGTCGCAGGCTACTATCACATCAACCTCCCCTCGGGCGACGTCCTGGAGGACCTCGTCTGGTACTATCGCACCCCGCAGCTCGAATGCGCCGAGATCCGTGGCTGCGTCGCCTTCTATAACGAGAAGGTCGACATCTACCTCGACGGCGTCCTCCAGCCCCGTCCTGAAAGCCCATGGGCCAGCAAGCGTGCCAGCGCCGTTGTTCCTGTCTGAGTGCGGCATGAGGAAGGAACACCCTATAGCATTAATATTGGGGACGCCGAAGTTGTATAATAGCACTTGCCACTTACGCTTTGCGGGACATTCCATTTAGCTTCCGTAACAGCCTCACATTATTCTCGACCTATCGGACTTGCGGAATACTTACTTATTGCTGGAGACCACGGACAGTACTAGGCACAAACACATACCATCATCATCTTATGCTGCTTCTAATGGAATGCGACTGTATGGGACAAGTAAGCAGTTTGCGATAGCAATACATGACGTGTACAACAACTCGGATGCGGTGACCGAGGATGTCGATGGCAGCCTGAAAGGGGCTATCAAAAGGAGATGCTGTAAGGACTACTCAAATCGAGGCTTGCACATGTATCACGTTGGTGTGGGCGCGGGAGGCTGGGATGAACGTTGTTCAGTAGGGGATTCGACTGCGATCTCGGCGGATAAACGAGATATCTCGGAAAAGGCTGCACGCAGTAGGTCGAGGTCTGCGTCCAAGTTCTCTGCCCTGGACTTCATCTGCAACGTCAGGGTCAGCTTACTGAAGCGCAGCCGGAAGAGGTGCCACCTTACAGCAGCAATTGTGTCGCTGGCGGCAATAAGTTCATGGTGGTGATTGTACACGAGACTCTGGCGTTCGCTATCCAGTTGTCTTATCTCTGAAATTCACAAAAGTCAGTCAGTCCATAACGAGGTACATGTGAGAACGCACCGGTGAGCAAATCATTCTCCGTCTTCAGCAGAGTCGGCAAGGAGGACGTCGTGATTAATTGTTCGTAGTACGCCCGTGCGTCGAACACTGCGGAATCTGCGATTCACGAAACCGTGCACATATGCGGATTCATTGCACAGTCAGCACCCGATACTGCTTTACGGAGTCCGCACACAACGCTCCTTCCCGAAACCCTGACCGTAAACTCACCAAAGTCCATCGGGTCCTGGCTGCTCTTCGAGCCGCTCAGCGGCGGAGGCGGTCCCAGCCCCAACCCATAGTGCTTCCTCAGCAAGTCCCTGGCCCGCGTCTTCTGCGGGGTCCCTGACCCCGACCCAACTGCCCCCGCCCCAGATTGTCGCACCCCAGTGTCGAGCCCCAACCCGACGACGGAGCCTGGCGCCGAGCCGGGAAGCCCGTGTCCCGACGCACGTCGAACATCTCTGGCGGACACGCTGGGCAGTGATGCCTGCGACGCGGGGCGGCGTAGCGGGGACGCGGGAGGGCGGGGGGTGGCTCCGGATGCGTGGCGAGCGGTCCGCGGCGTGTGCAGAGGGGTGAGGGGGGTGTGGGAGCTGCCGGGGGTGCCTGGCGTCCGTGGCGGGCTTCCTGGCGCGAGGGACATGGTTTTGGTGCGACGTGCTCTGTCAGAGGCCGCCGTTGCTGAATGAGCAGCAGGGTCTGGGTGGGAGGATATGAGGCAGCAGAGATGAAGTGGGGTTCACTCGGAAGCGCCGACTCGGACGCGTGGTCAACCGGTGACAAGTCGGGAAATTGGAATATGCGACGCTGCTGATTTGTCCTCATCGGCTTTGCCCCATTCGGCGAACGCATACTGAACGCCTGTGCTCCAGCGGCTCGTGATCGGCGTGATTGAAACTGCATGTGTAAAAAACGAAGAGACAACAAACGTATACTGTATATTGATTTGGCGTTCACCACGACTACGGCTACAGCACTATTAGAAGGGAATACAGTGTGGTTTACATGACCGAGACGTATACAATGTTTATTTGCTTCTATCGTATGGGATCAGACCTAGTAGGAATAACCTTGAGTAACAGGTATAGCTATACGTGAGCTGTATGCATATATATTGGTTGTGGAAAGGTAACACCACTAGCTTGAGCATTGTTTTGGGAAGGCTCCTGCCTCCTATTACCGTCAGCCATTTGCGAGAAGCCTCCGGAACCAGTCGCATTGTCCTGTGGCCGCTGCGGCAGAAGCTTTGAAATGATCCCACGAGCTGCGACGCTTGCTTCTTGCATGACGTGATGTCCTTGGCCTTCCTCCCTTACCGCAAGGAGCCGCTCGCGCCTGAGCTCGCCCGCCTGGATGCCTTTCGCCATTCGCATGTCCCAGACGAATGTGGCCAGGTAGAATGTGAACCCGAACGCGATGATCCATTCTAGGATCGCTAAAAAGGAGATAGGCACCGAACGCGTCAGCAGGAGCTGCCTCAGCAACAGCGTTGCATTGCTCACCTCCGGCTTTGGCGGCGGTGTACAACGCGACCGCGAACGCGATAGCCAGCAGAATGAGGACGGCGACAATCACGCCCTTCACAATGTACGCCCATCTGAGCGCGCGTATCTCCTCGTAGTCGCGGCTGATGAAGTGGAACTGCAGGTCGGTGACCGACCCTCCTTATAAACCTTCAAGGCACGCCATGAGTCACTGTCGACGTACCTCCGTAATAGTAAATATTGCGCTCAACGCCACGCCGACGATGAACACCAAAAGGAAGGCCCGGTGCAAGCTGTGATGCCGTTTTGTGTCGAATATCGACAGCAAGATCAGGCCCGTGCCGCCGATGACAGAGCCCAGAATCGCCAGCGTCGACAATATGCGCTCCCTCTGGCGCACGGTCGGTACCAACCTAATGTGATAAGCCAAATTTTCAAAGGGCTGCAACACCGCAACCAATGTGACGAACAAGACATACCGGCCACGGTGACGGAGCCATCTCTCCACTACAAGGGACATGACAAAGCACACAGCGGTGATAGAGCACCCGGTTATGAAGAGAGGCTTGAGGCCCTCCGCCCCGATGTCAGATATGTACGCAATGCTGTCGGTCATGGTGGAATACCGTGGTCGTCCTTCAGCGAGCCACACGATAAGCATGGTCCAAAGCATCCCTAATGATAGCGTGAGCACCAAGCCCGAGGTGAGCGTTGCTATTCAGGATTCATTTGGAACGGCGGATGGAACTGACAAAACCACACCAGTACTCCGAAGAGGGGAATCCATGCGTACACCCAGTGGTTGTGTTGCTTCCAGCGCATTTTGATTGAAGGAAATGGTATTGATGTGGGCAATTGAGGATTCAGAGACCGGCGGGATCCTCGACGGGCAAATATAGGCCCGCGAGGCGGCGGTGAGAACCTAGCGTCGGCAACGGAGGCTGTCAAGGGCCGTCCACAAGCTGTGGACGAGCGGGGAGGCTGACCTCGAGGGCGGTCGTGTGCCGCATAAGTTATGGTCGCCAGAAAATAAGCTTTTCAACCGCTTTCTAAGTTGCTCCTCCCAGTTGTCTTGGGCTCCTTCGAATACACGAGCATGACGTCAGTCCCGCGCAGCAAGCCACACTTTCTCGAGTGGCTCGTCTGCGCGCACGCGATCGGCAGCCAGCCGGGGGAGTCTGAGTAACAGTAGCATAATCAGTCTGACGTCCCAGCCACGCTGCTGCACCCCCATTCCGATCGATCACCTCTGCTTAAACCCATGGCCCGACTGCCTCATGCCTCATGCGTGTTCCCGGGGCACCGATCTGATGTTGCATAGAGAATCGCGATAATTGTCATGTGTGGGTAGCACAGCGAGATTCAACACGACGTACAATAATATAGGGTAAGGTCCACGGCTCCATACAGACCTTGCAAGGGAAATACAGTACAACAAGACGACAAGAGCGGGGAAGCCAAACGAGCGACGGTATGGATATTGTATGGAAGTCGAAAAATTAAAGAGAAGCGGTGCCGACGATTGGTACATCGTGGGATTGGAACCATGGGATGTAGGGCAGTGGATGAGGAGAACGGAAGAATGGAACAGGTCATGACTTGACGGTGGCGGCTGTAGTCCCTGGACATCCAGCGGTCGAGCAGCTCGGGGCGTTGGGGATAACATGGAGAGGCCCCTTGCCTGCCAACTTGCGGAAGATCTAGTGCAGAAACCGTCAGTATAACGAGGACCAGGTGGCTACGGCAACGCACTTGGGCGTAGACTTCCGCGGTCTGACCGCCGCTTACGGCCCAACGACCATTGATGATCGCGAAAGGGACACCGGTGACCCCCTTCCTCCGCGCTTCCGCAGCCATAGACTCGACCTCCTCTTGACATTCGTCTGACGTCAAGAACTCGATTGCCTGTGGAGCGCGGGTAAAAGTACTCATGTTAACGCTGTTCTTATGAGCCGAACTACGGCACGCACCTTGTCCTTAGACATCACTCCGGCTTCCTCGGCGAGGTCCCCGAGGACGTTGAAATCGCCAATATTCTTTCCCTCAGTGAAGTACGTCCGAAAGATGACATCCAAAAACTTCTCCTGTAGCTCCTGGCCGCCGAGAATATACGCTTTACGACTTAGGCGATGCGCGCGGATGGTTTGGGACATAGAACCGGCGAAAACGCTGGAACGATAAAATAAGCGACGTGTAAAGTCGCGGAGTAGGGAGTTAATGGACGCCACTGAGCCGCTCCAAACGACGCAGGATCGGTGCAACCCGGCCCCTGTTTGGGGCAATCACGCAAGATGACACTCACACTTCGATACCAACGTCCTTGGCCCGGCCGTGAACGGCGGTTTTCACCTCCTCTAGCTTGTCCGCGCCAAACTTCTCGAGGTACCACTCGAGCTTGTCTGAGACCTTGTCCTCGGGGACGGAGGGGTGGAGGAGGAAGGGGCGGTGCTCGACCTTGATCGTGAGCTGGAGCTCGGCGGTGCTCTCCTTAATGGCATTCTGGAGCTCGCGCAGCCCGATGTAGCACCATGGGCATGTCTGTCAAGTCAATATGGGCGGAGGCGCAGGTGGAGGCGCAGCGCGCGCACAAGGGCCGCACGAGTCAGTCAGTATCTGTTGTATCTGTCTGTTCGGCTCGGCGCGGTGCGAGGTGGGAAGGAGCGCAGAGGGCAGCTCCGGCGGAAAGTCCAAAGGGAGGAAAGGGGGCATTAAACAGGACTGCTGGTACTTACGAAGTCCGAGATGACGACCAGTTGGACGACACTTGAGTGCATGGTGCGGGAGTGCGCGCCGTGGCCTGCTCTCGGGGCGACTCGCTCTTGGAGGGCGGGGGTGAGGGTGGTTCCGGAGATGGGAGTTCGCGTGCAGTGGGCGGGGGGCGGTGGGAAGCGCGGGTGCGAGAGTAGAGTGCTGAGAGCGAAGATTTGGGCGGGAAGACAGCTCACCGGGGTCGAAGGCAATCAAGGGCTCGGAGGGCACGGGGCGAGCGCTGGGGCGTATATATGAGGTGGAGGCGGCGGCGCGTTTACAAATAGTGCGAGGGTCGATTGGTGAGCAAGACACATCTCAGATGCGCTGCCTCCGGAGATCTTCTTACTCAGTCCGCCCGTCACACCGCGTCACATCCTCCCGTGACGTCGCGCACTCGCACCCACGCCCGCCGGCCCTGCCTCCTCGGCCTGTGACTAAGGCCCGGAGCCTCCGCCACGCCCGGGGCAGCCTCCAGGGCCCCCGGCCGTGTCCTGGGCCGTCGCATTCCGCCTATGCTCTCGACCATCATCTCCACAAAACCTCCACGCACCTTCGTGGCGCCGTTCGGGAGAAGTATGTATGCTTCTGGCTCTTCCTTGCCGCATCTGGCCACCCTACGCCCGCCCCATCCAATGTGGCTCCTCGCGAACTTCAAATGGAACATCATGGCACATGCATCTTCGTGCGCCTCAGCCTGTGACGCCGTCTCTCCTCACTTCCTCTCCCTCCTTTGATACCTGCATGACTAATAGCAGCACCAACTACTCGAATACTCATTGGAACATACAGTTTCGAAGACGCTCCGAGTTATCGCATGTACTTGATAGTCTTCGCGCACGGCGGCTAGGTTTCGTGTGAGCCCATCAGCGGTCAACTCCGTGCATTACGGCGCTTCCTCTCGGTGCTGACAAGCACACAAGACGTTCCCGCGAATGGCGTTCGGTCGCTTTCAAGGGTCCCCCACGTGCTGTCAAGATAAACCCATGAAACTGCTGAGGGAATTGTTGCGCAATGACGGTCGAGTTGCCGTGCTAAACTGTGGCAACTCAATTCAGGGTTCGAGCCCTCGAATGTCAAGTAGCCACCGCCTGGCCGTCGGCGTCACCGAACATAATTTTCTGCCCGCAGTGGGCCGTTCGTCTGCTGAGACTGCTGCCCAGGACGTCGGACGGCAATCTGAATAGGACGATAATGAGGCCGTGCATTGGAACGGACACGGGAGGCCCTGCAGATTGGTGGTCAGCGGATCGCATTTTGGCTTCTTGCGGAGAACATGTCTCTCAACGGCAGTCGAAGGTGTCCAAGAGGACCGGACACGAGGTCGAGGAAAGCGCCATCAATTTTAAACACGCGCCTCCATCCCTTCCGCCGGCTTCATGCATCCATGCGTCACGTCTAACCAGCGGCCCTAACCTCGAGCTCTTACTAACCATTCTCGTGTTAGGCAGAGGAAGATACTCGAGGACCCGGGAAGGAAGACAATTGTGTAGAGTCGACTGCTGTCTTTGTGTTAGCTCATGAGTCTGTGTAAGTAGGTGGTAGACGGCCATTACCAATACCGCAACCAAAGTTCGTACCCCACATAGTTCCAGTCTTGCGTCGGACCATCTGACACGGTAGCGTGGCCATCCTGGTGCGTCGTGTCGAGTGTGAATGTAACAGTGGCCGGGAATGCTTGATGCACCGTGGCGTCCGACACTATTTCAGACCTGGGACTACACTTGGTGGTGATGACGGGTCCGGGCCCGACTGTGTAAGCCATGATTTACAGCCCGTTCGTCTTGGCGGCTATGCTTGTTGACGGTTACAGTGTGCAGCATACCATGCACCGAGTTTGAACGTCGATTATGGCCCGGCGTGCTCGAAATCAAGGATCCCGTTCCTGCACTCTGGGAAGAAATGGAAGGTTCAGCGTCGTTTGGAACCTACCAAGTCAAGTGCATTGGGAACATGGGAATCTAGAATTAGACATTCGTTCACCTTGAAGTTGATCCGGCTTCGCCTATCTGGTCGAACTCGCACTGCGATGCCGCCACTTTTAGTCACGCCGTCACCACTCAGGTTGACGCACCTGGGTAATTCCACCAGATTTAACCATGCGACTGACAGGCCCGCCGTGAAAGGCCGTCACGCTCAGTTTTGAAACAGCTCTGAAACAAGGCACGTGAACAGGCACTACGGAGGTATGCGTTCGGCCTGGTGAATGTAAGCCTTAGCCAGAGCTAGCTTGCGGGTTTAGTGCGCCACAGAGAACGTCGCTCGGGTCGACTGTCGGAGACGTCGGGTGAAGAATCTCACGGGTGGGTTTCTTATGACAAACAAAGGTCCTGAACCCGGCCCAAGGAGCCTAGGAGGAGCTGCGAGTGCGAAAGGACGGGCAGGGACGAGATGGCTACTGACAGACGTCGTTTGCGAGGTCGGAGGTCTCGATATCGGTGAGAACGGCGTCCGTTCGTTCTTGTGGGGCGTTGCGGGTCTCAGACATCAGACACGAGGGCCACTCTGGAGACTCGGAGCGCAAAGGAGGGGCCGAGGAGAGGAGGACGTCGGACAAGAGAACAGATTCAGTCGAATTGGTGGCCGTGAGGCCGTGCAGGGAGCCCGCAGGACTGCAGACGTCGAGTTGAGTGGAGGATCATTGTGACGGACGCAGGCGCTGAGCGCTGAGCGTTGGGACGGGCGCTGGGGCGGTTGGCCGGGGCAAGTTGAGACTCCGCTGGCCAGGGACGGTTGCCTGATCCTGGGGCCTCTGCACGGCTTCCTCCTCATCCTTCTCCTCTCCCTCTTCGTCCCCCTCGGTTGCCTGCCCCACCCGCCAGCATGACCACCCCCCATGTAATAGCATCCTCTTCGGGTCATCATTCCTCGCAGTCTGCTACTTCCAATGGCGTCGTGGGCAATCACTTCCGAGTCGGAAAGAAGATTGGGGAGGGCTCTTTCGGTGTCGTTTTCGAGGGTACGCTGGCCTCTATCAGGCAATTCACAGCTCTCAGGAATGACATTGCGACGCCGCTTTGCAGGCACCAACATGCTCAACAACCAGCCCGTGGCCATCAAGTTTGTACGTATCGCTGCCCCATACGACCTTCTGGTCGGACATTGATCCATCCCTTTCCTCTCAGGAACCACGCAAGTCTGAAGCGCCTCAGCTGCGTGACGAGTACAGGTCGTACAGGACTTTGAACGGCACCCGTACGTCTCTTCGTTCGGATCCTCATCATCCGGCCTCGTGCCCTACTCACATTTTTGTGCTTCCCCCAATAGCGGGTGTGCCACAGGTTCACTACTTCGGTCAGGAGGGTCTCCACAATGTCCTTGTCATTGACCTCCTTGGCCCTAATCTTGAGGACCTGTTCGATATGTGCGGGCGCAAGTTTTCCATCAAGACAGTCTGCATGGCTGCGAAGCAAATGGTGAGTGCCCCCTTCCCCCTTGTGAGGGTCCCGCAGTGCGCGGACGGTGGACAGGTGGTGGTGGGGCGACCCTCGTACCCTATGTGCATTCCCAGCATGCCGCTCCTTTGTGTTTCATCCCCCCATATCAGTCAACTATCGGCGCTTCACGGCGCTTAGACTGCCCTAGCCGACATGCAGCGCCTCGAGGGCGTCGGGACGACAGCCAGAGAGGATCGCGCCCCTTCCAGAGAGCGTATGTCATGGCTGTGTGAGCGGTCCCGCTCTCTGTCCGCGTTGGCGTTATTGACATCCTTGTCTTCTATGTTCGTTCTATCTTATAGATCACTGACATGAATGCTCTCGATATAGGTGACCCGTGTGCAGTCCATTCACGAGAAGTCCCTCATCTATCGCGACATCAAACCTGACAACTTTTTGATTGGTGTACCCGGCACCAAGACCGCTAATACCATTCATATCATCGGTACGTGTTCCATTCTATACTCCTTGCGTTCTCCTTGCTGGGGGTTCCCGCGTGTTCTTAGTATCTGGAGTCCTGACCTTCACAGCTTTCGTCGTCAAACGTGTCAAACGGCCATGTTTCATTCTTCACTTGTCTGTTGCTTCGTTGCACTTTACGTAACCGCGAGGTCAGCCTTCGCAGGGTACTGACGGGGTTATTCTTCAGATTTTGGTATGGCTAAGCACTACCGTGACCCGAAGACGAAGGTGCACATCCCATACCGTGAGCGGAAGTCTTTGTCTGGCACCGCTCGTTACATGTCCATCAACACGCACTTGGGGCGCGAGCAATCTCGTCGTGATGATCTCGAGTCTCTTGGTCATGTCTTCATGTATTTCCTGCGTGGTGGACTGCCATGGCAAGGTCTCCGTGCCGCCACAAACAAGCAGAAGTACGAAAAGATCGGCGAGAAGAAGCAGAGCACACCAATTGAGGAGCTCTGCGAGGGATTCCCAGGTCAGTCGAACGCTTCCTTTCGCGATACATTGCCGCTTAAAGCCTCCACGCTCTCCAGAGGAGTTTGCCATCTACATGAACTATGTCCGCAAGCTCGGCTTCGAGGAGACGCCAGACTACGACTTCCTACGGGAGCTGTTCACCAAGGTTCTCAAGACCCTGGGTGAGCCCGAGGACGGCGTGTTCGACTGGATGCTTATCAACGGAGGGAAGGGCTGGGAAGCAAGCCAAGTACGTCTTTCTCGTTGTGCATCCAACGACCTTTCTGAACATTTCTCCAGACCTCCGCTCTTCTGGCTTCCGCGCACGGTGGTGCTCCTCACACCCCTCATAGGGATCGCCACCGGGATCGCGAGCGGGCGCACAGGTCTTCACGCAACCAGCTGCAGGAAGGTGCCTCACCGGCGTCGCCGCTTGTTTTGGCACCGACGCCTGCGCACGTCAAGAGCACTCGCCGTCCACATGACGCCTCGCGTGGTGGCTCTCGCGAGCATGTCAGCGTTCAGCCCCTGGCCCCGCAAAGCCGACGCCAGAGCCAGGCGCAGGCTCGCAACGAGCGCGAGAGCGGGCTGGTTGCGCCACATCCTTACGCGGCGCCAGGGAGCGCAGGAGGCGGTTACCGCGCGAACGGAAACGCGTACGGGAGACAATCTCCCATTCCGCCGAACGGGGCGCCGGGAACGAACGGATCTGGTGCGTTGCAACAACACCCGAACAACTCGGAATCGTTCATGTACGGACAAGGTGCAGGCAAACCCGGCACTGCCAGCCGGGAGGGAACGACTACTGCAGGCACGCGGCAGGAGGGGATGAACAGCCAGGCACGTATGGGCGTGTACGATCGGGAGCAGATGGCACGGGTCGGAGAGCAGGACGAGCATGGGATGGGGAGGAAGAAGGGCGGGTTCTGGGCTGCGTTCTGCTGTCGGGGATAAGGATGTCGTGGATCATTCCCTCGACGCGCACGGGCTGCGCGGATCACCTTGTACGTCTCGTCTGTGTCGGCGCACCGCTCCAGCTAATCGGCGTGTACGTTAGGTTTGCAACTCTCTTCCACCTGTGACGGCTCTGACGACCCCAACAATGACCATAACTTACCGTCTCGTATAAGGCAAACTGCTTTCGCTCTCCGTATCAAGATGGCCTACTCCCATGACCCGCGACGAGGTCCATATACAACCCCGCGATCCATCACACAGTGACCACCACCCGCATACCCCGTTCACTCGCCCGTGTATATTCGCTATCGCTATCTCGGGGTTGGCGCTCCGTAATATTGCATTCTCCAGCAGTCTCCGTTTGTCCGAAGCCATCTCGAGTCCTTATATTGATTGCCACTGCCATTATACATATTCCGCCTTGCAAGCACCCTCGCATCCCGCTCAGGTTCCGGCCCAAAGGACACCGCCACTCGTTCACGTTTCCGTTTCCCATTCCCCCTTGCCCTCCTACTCCTACCCTGCCCCTCCCTCACCCCCCTTGTTTAGAGCACGTTGCGACCCCTCCCATCCTCGCGTTGCCTGGAGCGGTCGGTGCTGCGGGCCATTACTTACTGCGTACACCGCAACGCGAACGATGCTGTCGTCTACTGCGTTTCGTGCATATCATCAGCTGCTGGCGTAGATCGCTTTTGGGTTTTCCCTCCTTACAAGCATATATATCTCGTCTGTCCGTACGCGTATCTCGTGTCAATTCAAGGTTCCTGTTCCATATCTATCTTTCAGGCCTTTGTTTTGTTTCTCCTCTGCCCTCTTCCGGATTCTCACATTGGTTGGTTCTATCTCGTACTGATTCGCTTATGCATCCTTTCTTTCGGAAGCACTGACCTGTGCAAAAGCAATGTCCTTACAATCAAGAGTGGTGCAGAATATTTAATGGTCAACTACACATAAGAGTACTGACTTCTGAGTGCTTTGAGCATTTAAAAAAGAAAAGCCCGGCCCACGTTCTGACATCCGCGCACGAACATAACGATCAGTGACCACCCTGAGCCTCCAACACCTTCAGCATCCCAATGATCCTCCGAGCCGCTGCCACGTCATGCCTCAGGTAGAACGCCTTCACGAACATCTTGTACATCGGCTCGACGTGCCGCCGATACGAGAGTAGAGCATCAACGAGCGGCACCTCGAGGCCCCCAACCATTATCCGCGGCAAGGAATCCGTGCTGAACCTCGTCCCGAACGGAGGAAGAAAAAGCCCGTCCCCTCTTGGTTGCCCAGTAGGATATCCCCGCCTGACGAGCGCGTCGAAAAGCCGACGCGCCTCTATGGCGTCGAAGTCATTCCGAAGACGCAGCTGTGCCTTCACAAGGATGTTTACCGTGACGTGATCTGGGGCGAAGTCATACTGGCCTGTGAAGTCCTCGTACGCGTTGGCCAGCGACCGGAGGCGCTGCCGATTCGACGAGCCTGGTTGCAGGAGGTATGCGTGGAGGATTGCGTTGCAGAGGGATGTACGGACGGCCGGGGTCGCACGGGCGTGAACTTGGTTGACGAGTTGCTTCGCGGCGTGGAGACGGCTGGCACGAGCAAGAGTATTGACTGCATAAAGCCATGTGTGGGGATCATCGGTAGACGAGGTCGCTGAAACAACGGTGGACGCGGGTGAGGGTTCCCGTCTCCGTCGGGAGTGGAGGCTGTGAAGTAAGACACGGATCGTCACGAAGGTTGGGCTTTCCTCGATTTGGACAGGGTTTGCAAGTCTAGATGCGAGGTGGTGAGCTCCGTCGCGGCGTAAACGGAAGAGGACCAGAGATGTCCAGCTAGAAGCCATGTCCGGGTACCTTTGCACGGCATGAGCGAGCGTACGGCAGGCTAGTGTGTACTGTCGGTGCTGCAGGAGTGCACGGAGTAGACGAGTGTAGAATGTTCGCGTAAAGAGTGATGAATGCTTGGTCGCTGCGTCTTCCACGAGCTCGATAAGGATCTTGGCGGACTGGTGGCGGATCACAACGAGTAGGGCGGACTGTAAAGTCGTGGATAGACCAGTCTGATCCTGAAGCTGAGGCATCAAGGTGAACGCGCGAGCAATGGCATCTGCAACTTGATGTGGGTCCATGAACCGTAGCCCGTAACGAACGTATATCCGGAGGTGGGCGGACAGGACCTTCGCGCGCAACTGGGGAGGGAGACGCATGTCATTGAGGTATCGATCCAGGAAGTCCCCAATGCCATGCTGCGCCAATGCTACTCCCGCAGCAGCAACGACCGCAGGCGTGGGCACGACGTTGCGGTTGCTCGACCACGCGATTAGTTCTTGTGCGTGTTCAGGATCCGTGCGTGTATATCGAAGAATCGCTTCGTCGACTGCACCTCGGACAGTGACTACATGCGACACGCATACCACGAGATCGACAAGAGCGCGCTCGAAGAAGGTCCCACATACTAAAGACGCGTAGAGCTGCTCCGTGGCCATCCCCTGCAGACCGTCCTCCGTGGTGGCCTCCGTGATGACCCAAAGTCCGGCGGCTACCGTGTACTCACGGCAAGTGTCAACAAGTGATTTGTCCTTGAGCTGGCCAGCTATCTTGAGGAAGGTCGCACATATGAGGCGGGTAACAAGGAGTGGCCTAGGAGGAGCAATGGAAGGGGGTACGGCGACCCAATCACGCCAAACGTTCCGAACAACCTGCACTAGACCCAGCAGAACATCGTCGTCCAAAGAGGAGGCACCGGATGCCGCGCCCGACTGTAGGACGTTTTCCAAGGCAGCGAGGACACAAACGGTTTGCCATTCCACGACCGCTGCCTGTTGGGTTGGATCCCGCGACCCCGGGGCGCTCTTGCCCACAACGTCAGTAGAGCGTGTGAGGGCAAGTGCGAGAAGTACAAGACAATTCCAACAGAGGTCTACCGTCTCATCAGAAACGGGGTTCGTAGCGAACACGTGACTCGCCACGGCATGGGCCCAACCATCAATTCGACTGTCCCCAGCATTCCGACCACTAGCCTGTCCAGAGCCGAAAGCTGCTCCTTTCATAGACATCACCAGTCTGCCGATACTAAGGTGACGGTCCGACAATGCGCTGGTGTCTGCAACACTTGTTAACGGTGGCATGTTCGCGTTTCCGTCACGCCGAACCTCGACGCCTTTTGCAAGGGCGAGAAGAATACCTTGCTTCGACGAGCTTGTAGACCAAAGCCCGGGACGGGTGACTCCCTGGAGTAACACGTCGACAATCGCGGGGTGACACCTGTTGCGGGGAAGAAGCGATGCAAAGCAGGTTGCCAGGGTTTGTGCCGCATCCGGCGACGACGAAGCAAGCAAGGCTTGTAGGTAAGGCACGTGGATATCGGGGTGGGAATGCGCGCAAAGGGTGGTGTAAAACATTCCCGCCTTCGCAAGGCATGCTTCGGCTTCCTGAGGAT
This sequence comes from Ganoderma meredithae, assembly GCA_022814645.1. Taxonomy (NCBI): domain Eukaryota; kingdom Fungi; phylum Basidiomycota; class Agaricomycetes; order Polyporales; family Polyporaceae; genus Ganoderma; species Ganoderma meredithae. Next base: position 23,148 of record JAKLMY010000050.1, on the reverse strand, counting down.
CTACAAGGAGATTAAATCGTTTGAAGTGGAAACCGGGCACAGGAAACACACTGACTACTTTGCGCTCGCTCGTAAAACCCGGCGAGATGGGCGCGCATCATCCAATACCGGTCTGAGGGCAATAAGGGATACCGTAAGAAGTAGCGCTTGTCATGGAAGACCGCGATAAGGAACCGCCATTGTGGAACGAAGGCAGACGGGGGCATGTCATATGCGCGAGGATGCGTGTGAAAGGACCTGAGAGGCTTTGTGGGCGCCGAGATGGATAGTGTGCCGAGAAGACGTATTAGCGAACTCATGTCCACAGGGCTAAGGTGGTGGAGGGCGCCATTCGACTTCCAGAGGACGTATCTGTGACGGATATCGCGAACGGTGTAGGGATGGGAAAGGTCCCGCGTTTCAGAGAGAAATGCGCGGACCTTTGCCATAGAACGGACATGGGGGCCATCTTGAAGGGCCAATGGGGCATCCGTCGTCGAATCCAAGGTCGCCGGAATGACGTGCGCTCGCGCCGTCGAACAGTCGAGAGGACTTTCGCCTTGCAATGAATCTTCTGGAGATGACGCAGCATTGATTCCATGGTGACTAAGGAAGATGCTTCGGTTGGTGGTCCGCGTCAATGTGTGCGGGGAGTGGTCCGAGGCAGGCCTTGCTGGCACCACGACCGTATGATAGAATGGAGGAGCCGTACGGCTACGAAAGCAATGAGCTCTAAATCTTCTCAGTGAACGCAATACATACCTGAGCGTTGAGAAACTACTGCAGCCGTCCGCAATTCGGACGGTCTGCAACCATCGCAACATTCCATTGCATGTGTAATGCCGTCCTTGACGTGCTCCAGCGGCAAATATGAATGCTCTGCCCCCGCCCAGGACGTATGAGTCGCCTGCAGAGCGCGTCGCCGCAGGGAAGGGCCAGTGAAACGAGTCGTCGCCGAGCCTGAGACTGAGAAACGAGGCCAACTTCCAACTCGCCGCCAGTCCCCAGCCCACGCGATGGTCACGGGTCACGGGTGTGGTGACGTCGCGTGACCCTGCAGTCACTAGACTCTTACCCAGACTGGCCTTTCAACACCACTTGTCCAATTGTGGACTGTGGGAATACTGCAAACCTTATTTGAGCAACTGTACGCCACCGCCCTTGAGCCTCAATCCCGTAACAGGGGAAAGCAACGAATCCACCGCAACCACACATCCCGACCAGCTCAGCTGCCTTGAAAAATCCGTTGGCACGCACGGTCAGTTTCGATGCCCACCTTCATTGTAATTTTGCTCATATAATGTTGCAGAGGCCAATTGGGAGGCACTGATCATCCACTAACTTCTCAAAAGTCAGGTCAGGAGCTCAACTTCATCCAGGATGTTATGGACACTGTGCTCATCCTTTCTACAGCTCTACGTCACCACAATGGGTGCCACTCGCGCGCAGAAGGAGCTATACTTCCAGAAGCTCAAGGAGCTTGTGGGCAAATACCGTGAGTCTCCCTCGATTCGTTCCCTCAGCGTCGCCCAAGAGTGACTGCGGATCCAGCCTCAATCTTTCTCGTCAATGTCGACAACGTCGGTTCCAACCAGATGCACCAGATCCGTGTTGCTCTTCGCGGCAAGGGTATCGTCGTCATGGGCAAGAACACCATGGTCCGCCGTGCCCTTCGTTCAATCCTCACCGAGTTCCCCCAGTTCGAGCGGCTCCTCCCCCACGTCAAGGGCAACATCGGTTTCGTCTTCACCAGCGGCGATCTGAAAGAGATCCGTGACGTCATCACCGCCAACAAGGTCGCAGCCCCCGCTCGTGCTGGTGCCCTCGCCCCCAAGGATGTCACCATCCCCGCCGGTAACACCGGTATGGAACCCGGAAAGACCTCCTTCTTCCAGGCCCTCGGTATCCCCACCAAGATCGCTCGTGGTACCATTGAAATCGTGTCTGACGTCCAGGTCGTCACTGCTGGTACCCGTGTCGGCCCGTCCGAGGCAACCCTTCTGAACATGCTGAACATTTCGCCGTTCACCTACGGTATGACCGTCGTTCAGATTTTCGACCAGGGCAACATCTTCTCCCCGGATGTTCTCGACGTTACGGACAAGGAGCTCCTCGACCGCTTCTTCTCGGGTATCACGACCATCGCAGCCATCTCCCTCGCCCTCCAGTACCCGACCATCGTCTCGGTTGTGCACTCCCTGGTCAACTCGTACAAGAACCTCATTGCTGTCGCTCTTGCCACCGAGTACAGCTTCGAGGGCGCCGAGAAGGTATGCAGCCCTTCTTTCGGAACTCGCGCTTGTGGCCTATGAACGCTTCAAACACTGAAAATGCTGAGGGTCTCACGGATCTATGCTGTTTTCTTTTCCGCTTATTGTCTGAGGCTACTCAGTTCCTCCTTCTCCCAATTCTTGATCTCTGATTCGACCTTCTCCACAGGCCAAGGAGTACCTCGCCAACCCCGACGCGTTCGTTGTTGCCGCTGCTCCTGCCGCCGCCGAGGCTGCTCCCGCCGCTGCGGCCGCTGAGGAGAAGGAGGAAGAGAAGGAGGAGTCCGACGACGACATGGTACGTTGCCTCGTTGTTTCCAGAGATATGTCGGCCTCATGCATTGTTTCCAGGGCTTCGGTCTCTTCGACTAAACGCTCCGCGTATGGGTGTCCCGTTGATGCTGTATCGCTTCATGACCTTGCGCAAAGTTACTCTACGATGCTGTTAACTTGTATTCCTACTGTGTCGTTAGCACTCATGATTCCCGATGCATCCGCGCAAGCACCTTTCCATCGCGCCTATCTTTGTGTGATGTCCCAGAAGAGTGCTACGGCAGAAGGTGAGCTTAGAGGAAAGCATCCAATGACCCCCAGGGACGGATTGACAAAGCGTCCTTGGGCCTAGCGGTCTCCCTTGCGGCCCTTCCGTTCCTCATGCCACCTGGCGGCATAAGACCCACGATGTTGCCTCATGTCCTTCCTTCTCATGATTCCACGATGTCCGACAACGCAAACCTAGTGCAAGAGCTACCGGTGACTTTCCACCCCGCACTCTATCTGCAGAGACGGGGATGGGTTCTTGATGTGATGCGCCGCGAGAACATCACCGAGGTGAGTAGACGCGATATCCCCGCCCACGGTCGATCTGACAATCCAGCTTGCGATCGCCATACATCCCGGGAGCAGGTGCTCGACATTGGATGCGGCGAGGGCGAGCTGTTATCGTGTCTCTGCAACCCCGCCAGGTGGCTCGCCCCACCGCCATCGGACGCGCTCCCGCCAGATCTGGCCGCATCGCCGGAGGCGACCTCTGCCCTTGACGAGCTCCACCAGGACCTGCTGCACCCCAGGCGGATCGCCGGGCTCGATGTATGCAGGGTGGACCTCGAGTGCGCGGCACGCATCACGCGGCCGCCCATCGCCGAGCCGGAGGGAAAGAACGGGGTGCTGTGGCACAGCGCACCCGTGCGCTGGGAGCCGCTGCACGTCGAGATCTGGGAAGGCAGCCTCGCGGACGTCAACCCCGCGTTCATGGGCGTCGAATGTGCTGTCGCGACTGAAGTGTACGTCCGTCCGTTCTCTTCTTCTCCTCCCCGCCTCTATCCCCGCGTGCGGCAGCGATAAGGCAGATGCGATGGGGGTCATGGGAAGAAGGCTGACACGAGCGCGTCGCTCCACACAGCATCGAGCACCTGCACAAGGACGTGCTGGCGCGCTTCGCCCCGGTGGTGTTCGGCGCGTACCACCCGCGCATCGTGCTCGTCACCACGCCGTCATTCACGTTCAACGCACGCTTCACTGCGCCCGATGCCCCGCCCGCGGCGCGCTCGGGGTGGCGCGACCCTACAGGGCGGACGGACCGCATCTTCCGCCACTGTGACCACAAGTTCGAGTGGACGGTTGAGGAGTTTGAGGAGTGGTGCAGCACGGTGGCGCGCGAGTGGGGGTACACGGTAGCGGTGGGCGGGGTGGGCAAGGCGCGGGAGGTCGACGAATGGGGGCGGGACGATACCCTTGGGTGGGCGAGCCAGGTCGCGGAGTTCACCAGGGTGGAGGGCGAGGAGTGGGCGAAACAGAGGGCGGAGCTCTGGAAGGCCATGCAAAGTCGGCAGCCGGCAGGGAAGCCACAAGAAGGCCACACGTTGTTCGCCAGCCACCAACACCCGGTCCATGAGACCGCCCGATCTCCCAAATCACTGGACGCCATGGGGGAAATTGTGGTGTCAAGGATGCTCTATTACAGGGAGACAACCATGACACTGAACGACGTGTGGGTCGAGCGAGAGGTCGAGTTGGCGTGTGGAGGGTGGGTCGACTGGCTCGTCCGCGCCGTCCAGGAGCACCCCGGTCTCTCCTTGCGGAAGACACTACTTGCGTCACGTATAGACCCCGAGTGGATCATCGACCTCGATCCGACGCTCCATCACCTCATTCCACCAGTCGTAACACGGGACGAGATGTGGCCTTCCCCGCCAGACACAGAGGAATTGGTCGAACCTGAGGACGTAAATGACGGTGCGGGCTGTGACGAAGACAGAAGCATCGTCATCAGGGAAGGCGATTGGGAATCGAGACAAGAAGGCTGGGGTAGTTGGGGAGAGGACCGCAAGAGTGGATCTTGGGGAGAGGTGGAAGTAAAGTGGGAGTGGGGAAAGGTTGATGGTGATGCCGACTCAGGCAGGGTGTCGGAGTGGACACCAACGGACGAAAACACAGAAGGTACAGGGACGCAGGGTTAAGGACTGCAGCTACTGACCTTACGTTCAAGATATCATTTCGACGGTTGGAATATTCAACTTTGGATATGTAAAAGACTGTCCAGGAATGCACAAATGGGATATAAGCACGAGCACAGTTGGGGGCTCGATGTGCGCTGTAGGTTACAGTAGAAGTCCTTGTGGGGCACATCACCTTCAGTGCTAAGAAGTCGAGGCAACTTGCAGGGAAGCGCACCAAAATTGATACCCTCCCGGCGAGCACCCGCAAGACCTCTTCGCCGAATGATTACTCTGCGACGGACCGCCTTGGGCCTATGCCGATTAATTCAGTCTCCTGTGAAACGGTTCCCAATACTCCCGAAGTTGACTTACGCTCCAAGGGATGCACCTGTGCAAGGTAGGTGACGGTCCACATCAGGTAGCAACACGTAAGGGTGAGGAGGACACTCGTCCGGATCAGCCTGTGCAAGCAGAGCGTGTTCAACAAATGCCGTGCTCGGGCAGGCAGGACGACATACGTCTGATTGGGGCCCTTGGGGGTTGCAAACCACGCTGCAGCCATGAGGCCGAAAACAATGGCCAGGATGAATAGCGTGGGCAGGGCGGACGACATGGCGGTGGATGGTGGAAGCTGAAGTGGAACTGGAAGCACCTGCGCCCGTCTCTGGGTTCGCTGGGCGTCTCTCGGCTACTCGGCTGCCTCTTATGGCGGCTACTAGCAGTAAGGCTAAGTAACTTAACAAGTATACGTCGTTCCCCGCCTCGGCCAGCACTGCTGCCACCTTCTGCCTCGTTTTTCTGGCCCACATTCAAGTGTCAGTGTCGCGCCCTCGAACATCAGTGCGGCAGTCAAGCATACAACACCATTCGTTCTATCATCCTTGTACTTGCAAGAGTCATCGTCCAGTATCTAGTACTAACCAAGCCGAACTGCGCAATGCCGACCAGTCAAACTCTCCAACGTGTGCCGCGCATTGCGGCCAAAGTCTCCCATACGCCAGGACATAGAACAGAATAGACTGTTGGAATGGAAGTGAGATGTCCAATTCAACGTCGGCGAGACCCGAATCACCAACATGTTTGTGTCCACCTTCGACGAAGCGAGCTCATGCATAGGCATCATGCTCGAGAAGTCGGACGGTACAATTCACGGATAGTCAGGTGCGTGTCACTTCCTAACTCATCCGCGGCATTTACAGCCTCTCTCATCCAATGCTGCGTTACTACAGGAGCATGTTATAACACAGGGGACGGTCCCCCTCAAATGGGTACCGGTAGTTGGCACGCTACACGAGATAATCACGATCGCTCGTCCGCCCGGTGCAAGATGTCACAGCTTTTCGTCGAGGAGTGTTGATTCCCTATTAGTGTGCCTACCCTGTCGGCGTAAGCGGCAGCTGAGAGAACGAGGAGACAAGGCCGAGACAGTTCAATGGAAGTTCGAATGCGACTCACTCGCTGACAGGAAAAATCTCTTGTCCTCGTCCAGAGACACTACCTTTGACCTCTTGATCGCTCCCAGATGCAAGTGAGAGCCGCCCTGCCGTCAGTGACGCTTCGTATAAAAACCCCCCAGGTTTGCTACGTCTTTCCCCAGTCAAACGCGACGCCATCGCACCTATCACTTCTACACCTTTGAGACTCTCGACTCATCACCCTGTAAACCCTCAGAAACCCCTTCCTCCCAATCCTCCTGTTCTCACGCCATGACTACCCCTCGTACCTGCACTCAGATGCACCTTTCTCCCGACCTCCGGGCCAAGGCGGACATGCTCTCCGTCAAGGAGAACCCTGCCAATAGCCACCAGATCGCCACGGGAGGCATCATCCTGCGTCGGGGAGACACCCTCGCCCTTGCTCCTCCCATGGGACTGAAGTGGCGAAACGGCCGCGTCCTCCGTGTCAGGATCCTTGGCGGCACCGAGGTGATCAAGGCCAAGGTTCGCCAGTACGCCGCCGTCTGGACCAAACACGCCAACATCACCTTCGACTTCGTCGAGTCCGGCGATGCCGAGATCCGGGTCAACATCGACTCGAGCGGCGCTTCATGGTCCTACATGGGCACGGATAACCTGTGTGTCCCCCAGACGCAGCCTACGATGAACCTTGGATGGCTCACGGACGCGTCGTCCGAGGCCGAGTTTTCCAGCGTCATCATCCACCAGTTTGGCCACGTCCTGGGCTGCATTCACGAGCACCAGCCCCCCGCTGATGGCATCTCTTGGAACAAGGAGGTTGTGTATGCGCATTACGCGGCCACTGTAGGCTGGAGCCAGGAGGAAGTCGACCGAAACATCTTTCAGGTCTACTCTTCGACGACGACCCAGTACACCGAGTTCGACGCGGCCTCCATCATGCTGTTCCCCATTTCCCCCTTCCTCACGACCAACGGCTTCTCGGTCGAGTGGAACACGCAGCTGTCCGAGGTGGACCAGACGTTCATCATCCTCGCGTACCCTCAGGATGAGGAGCACATCTACGTCGCCTCTTTCAACACGATGGAGGTTCGCGCGTGGGACAAGCCGGCGAAGGATGCTAGCAAGGAAATCGTTTTCCCTACCGCATACGGCTGCCCGCCCAAGGTTGCTGTCGGCCTAAACTGGCTCGACGTGAGCAAAGACGCGAACATTCGTGTCACCGCCTTCGCCGACAACATCACTCCCTCCTCGGTGGATGTCCATATCAACACGTGGGCAGACACTACGCTGTACTCCGCGGGTGCCACCTTGTTCCCCGTTCCCCCTTGCGACCCTGACTTCCAGGTCGGGCAGTTCTCCACGCAGGAAGACCACCCCTGGCAGCAACCCCAGCTCAAGACATCGCGCTTCATCGCCTTCGAGCGCGCCTACGCCTCGCCGCCGACTGTGGTCGTCTTCCTGAACCAGCTGGACATGGCCAAGGGCAAGAACTGGCGCGTCACGACCACTGCCACGGACGTGACGACCACGGGCTTCGTCATCCACATCGACTCCTGGTTTGACACGGTGCTCTACTCCGCCACCGCGGCCTGGATCGCATACCCCAGCGGCAAGCCTGGCGTGGTCAGCGGCTCGTACAATACGCAGGACGTGCGTCCGTGGAACAAGCCGCAGCTCACCAACAGTGGCCGGGTTTCCTTCCCGCGTGGCGCGTTCTGCCGGGCCCCGACGGTGTTTATTGCGTTCAACACCATGGATATCGATGCTTCCCACAACCTGCGCCTGAAGTTGGCGGCGGACTCGGTGTCCAAGGACGGCCTGACCTGGCACATCGATAGTTGGTACGACACGATCCTGTACTCCGCCGGTGCTTCATACATCGCTTTCGCCTAAGGACTTCCTTTTGGCCTCACTATGTCTTTTTCGCCCCATTTCCCATTCCCTGCAGCTCGTTCAGTACACGTGTCTGTAAAATTCCTTTCACGTTGGCTATCCTTCCTCTGTCCTCATTATTAGTACTATCAAAAACCCAACTAGGCTATCCCATTTGTCCCCATCCGATGACCTGTCTGTCCTTACCTTGTTATGCACCCCGTCACTCTCCTTGTGCTACCAATGTACGATAGATGGTGCTGTTGCCCGCCCTCACTGTCGTTACTTGTCAAATTGTACTGCGTTCTTGCCGCATGATGCATATCTTTGTCCTAATGTTTTCCGCTGAGGAAGGTGTCGTCTAGCGTCACCGCAACTGCACGCTCGAGATATCTCAAGTTCCTTTCCTTTCCTTTCCTTTCCTTTCCTTTCCTTTCCTTTCCTTGTCCCTTTTATTGCCCCGCGAGGCCAAGCCTCAGGATGGGCATAAAATACATGTGTAGCTACGATGACGAATAGAGGGTCTGCTGAACAACGGTCCCAAGTTCAATCCTGTTCCTCTTTGTCCCTATACTGCCTTCTGTGGTTATCTTCTGCGTCTATCTAAACTCAGCTGTGTAGCGGGCTACGTTTATACCTCCGCAACCTTCATCGTTCCACGTCCCACTTCAAAACTTTAAGACAGCTTTCTATCCCAAGATAGATTCATTATGTAGTGTGCAACACATTAAGATACTTGGCGGTTGTCATGAAACGCTCATCTACTAAGCACCCAAACGGCACGAACAACCCCCCGCTCACTCGAACTTCCTGCGACGGTACATGATCTGGCTCGGCATCGGCTGCACCATCATCGACTACCAACACACACGACGCCACATCCGTTAGCACGCACTCAGCACTGGAAGGGAACGAGAGCGACGCACCGCATAATCGGACTTGGGGAACTCGCCCTCGATGCGGAACTCCATGCGGCGGATGAGCGCGATGATGACCGTGCTGATTTGGAGGTACGCGAACTGCTCGCCGATGCACCGGTGCCTGCCCGCCCCGAACGGCAAGTACGGGGACACCGTGCCCTTCGACACGAGCCCGAACCCAAAGTCGACCTTCTCACCCTCGTTGTACTCCTTGTGCGCCTGTGCCGCGACGCCCTTCTCGTCGTACCATCGCAGAGGCTCCCACGTGTCCGAGTCCTCCCACACTGCGGGATCGAGCTGCGAGACGATCGGCGACGCGAGCACGATGTCGCCTTTGGGTACGACGAACATGACGTCCTCGGACGGTGCGGCGAGAGTTGCGGGTACGGGGATGTCCACGTGCGCCTTGCGCATGATGCTGTGGATAGGCGGGTGGACGCGGAGTGTCTCGCGGACGACAGCGTCGAGCACCTTAAGCTCACGGATGTCCTCATAGCGCACGTCGCGGAGGCCGCCATCAGGAGTGCCGAAGTAGGCGACCTGCTCTTTATAGAGCGCGTCCCTAGGAACGAAAGGACATAACACAGTTAGCAATTTGTTGGGTGACCCGACACGGCACGTACTGAAGATCCTGGCGGTCAGCGAGGTGAAGCATCGTCCACGCAAGTGAGGAAGAACTCGTGTGCTGGCCAGCCATGAGGAGGGCAATTAGGATGTGGGCGATTTCGTGGTCCGGGAGAGGAGTGCCATCACGGTACTTCTGTTGCATAAGGGAGTTCATGACATCGTCTTCGCGTTCCTGTAGAGCGGTGAGCTTGGGCGTTCTGGGCACCATGTCAGTTGGACTCACGTGTTCTGGCATGGTCCGACGTGCACGGATAAGGCTCTGGTAGAAATTGCTCATCTTCAGGTGAGCCGCATCCCTCTTCCGGTAGCTGGGGAGGGGCAGGCCGGGGATCATCCAGTGGAGAGGCGTGAAGCCATGATCGAGGTCAGAGTAAACTTGCGCATAGTCTTTGGTCAACCGCTCGCGGATTTCCCGGCCCTGGAGCGTGCGCGACGCGGTGAGAATAGTGACTTCCGCAAAGGTCTTGAGGACGGGGAAAGCGCCCCACTCATTGATGTCGTTCATCTGGTAAGCGCGGAAGGAGGCATCGGCGTTCAAGTAGTCCTTGACCTCATCCTCGATCATGCCCACATAGGAGCGGAACTTGTCGATGGTCAATGAGACCTTGACAAACTTCTTCTGCTCCATGAGCTTCTCGTTCGGGCAATCATACACGACATCCTTGCCGAAAATGGGCGTGGTCAAGTGCTGGAGACATGTATCAGCACAGACAGGTCTCCAAACACGTGTATGAGAATGCTGAACGTACCGAATAGACGTCTTCGGCGGCAAGTTGGGTGTGCTTGCCACCAAGGACGTAGTCGTTACCGTGGGTACCAAGGGTGACGGTGACACGTTTGCCAAGGAGGATGAAAGTAAAGCAATTGCCATACTGTTTGCACGTTATAACGAGAGAATGCGGAGCGGACAGCTGACCCACATACCTTTTCCCTACATTCTCTGAAGAAGCCAATGGGGTCACGGCCATACGACGGAGCAGAGCCCAGGAAGGGTATCCAGTGCCAGACCATTGGAGGTTGGGATTTTGGACGGGGTATCTTAACATGGCGTTTGCGCAAGGTTCGAATAGTCCCAAAGCGAGTTAGAACTCACCAACTGCCACAAAACATTAAGGAAAACCGACAGCACGGGCACGTTGATCAATGCCAGCAAGAGCAACCGGGGGGTGGCAGGCCATTCGAGCTGGGTGAGGGTTCCAGTCCAAGGCTCAGAGAAGGTGGCGTTGGCCGACATGGTTACCAGCGAGCTTGTCGAGGTCGCCCAGAAGGTAAGAAATGCCGAGGAAGAGGAGGAAGGGGACGCCGGAGTCGGTGGACGGGGGCAACGAATGGGCGGCTCAAGATATACAATTTATTGAGTGTGCCATCGAACCATTCCGGCCTGCCGAATCAGGCCCTCGCTTCGCCTCATTTGGTTCTCGGTCTCTCTGGTCGCCCTCAGTCCGCCCAGGCCAGTCCCCTCACGATGTTTTGGGACCAGACCCAAAAATCGTCAGACTTTCGCAGTCTTCGGCTGTACTCACCATCGTCGTATGGTGTCCATGCACCTTCCACTTGACGCAAGTGTGGCCAGAGCGTCTTTTGACACTCGCCTTCGGGTGCGGGCGCCTCGCGGACGGAGAGCCTGGCCAGCATTTCATCACTAATACTTATAGCTATGTACCACTATATCGCACTTGTTGAATGTGTTTCTAACCAAATCACTGACGACTGAAGAACTGCACTGCAGAGTAAGATAGCATTGCGATGCACACTCCCCACTGTTGAGTCTAGGAGTCTGCAGTAACGAACGCATTTCGATGGCGAGCATGTCTAGAAAAAGCAACAGCATATAGCCTCATCCAAGAAGCGTCCACGGAAGCGCGCTAGTCCGTAAGAAAGCGATTATATGAAATTCGTGGACAGAAGAAAGCAGCGAGCCAACCATGTGATCCGAGGTTCGAGGAGTGCAAATCCTCCTGTCGCCGATGTTTCCTGACGGAACACTGGCAACGTTGCTTGTAGCGTTGTCGAGCATGTTATTCAAGTCGCAGATAGGTCCTAGACGATCCCGCAGAGTATGCGGCGATCCAAGCCTGGGGGTCCAAAGGGGGTGCTCCAATCTCGTCACGCCTGAACTCTCCCCTCCTGAACAATCGCCTTTGCTCTCCTCGGTAGGTGGCTGGGATGCGACAGGAGCGCCACTGCACTGCCGAGCGACATGGCTTGTGTGCGCAAGCGAGCCGCCTGGAAGATCACAAAGGCTAAGAGGCCATCGTATAAGGCGTATATCGCGTAGTGGACGGCCGACTTGATGCGTGGCCATGAGAGGATGACGAGCGACGCTGCGCACACCACGAGCACCTTGTACGTCTTGCGTGACAATGTGGTGCCTGCGAAGACAAGACGTCCGAAGAGGCAGATGAGCTGGACGACCTCCTGGGTGAGGGCGCGAACCGCGGCGACCACCAGGACGAGCGCGGCGTAGCGGGAGATTGCTGAATTGAGCCTGCATGCGGCGGACAGGACACGGTACGCGGCGAGGACGACGCGGAAGTAGGCGAGGATGAAGCGGTTGAAGGCGAGCATGACGGGGTAGACGGCGCACATGGCCGGATATGCAGAGCATAGGATGTGTCGGGCGGACAGGACCCAACGGAAGAAGATGAGGTACACCTTGCATAGCTCGAAGAGGAATGTCCGCAGTTTCCAGCTGAGGCAAACTAGCTGCCACATGAGGCGATAGTCGAGTGGGAAGGGTGGGTGCGCGAGGACGTGACGGATGATGCTGTCGGGAGAAACTTTCGTCTCTGGATCGAGGATGGCTAGGCCGAGGGTGAGGACGAAGGAGTTAAGCATGAGGCCGATTAGGAGCATCACGAGAAAGGGGGAATGGGTCGCGGATGCGGAAGTGAGCCTAAGGACTAGACCCCTGAGAGAGTCTAAAGTGGAAAGTCCAGATTGCATAGCGAGAGCGATAAACCATAGCATAGTGATCCTTGGAAACGCCGATAGCAACGCGACAGCAAACGAAAGCAAAGCAGGCAAAGCGAAACAGCACCAGGGCTGTCTTCGACGCAGGGAGGAACCAGGAAGCGGTTATTGACCCCAAACTAACATTATAGCTGTGATTGCGAGGGGGTCAGCCTCTGGAAACGTAACGTTCGCGAGAGGCAGACAACGAAACGTCAACGCGGCAGAGGCGCGCAAAGAGGTACTGTCAGCCTTGTTCAGTGAATCCTCGATACATTTGAGTTCAAACTTACCAGTCTGTCTTGTCTTTGGCCCCCGCTCCTCCACACACCCTTTCTTCAGCATCTGGGTGCATCGATCTAGTCCAATTCGGAAAGGGGGGGACCGAAGTATGAATACATCGGTTTCATTTCGGGATCAAAGTACTTTTCCCGCGGAAGGCCGGCGGTAAGACGAAGGGAGTGTGATTAATAAGAGCGGCTGTAAATCGCAAGTTGTCGCGACGCCGAAAATAAAAGGGCAGATTAGCCTCGTCCGAGCCGTCGGCCACGGTCGACGAAGTATGCTTTACTGGATGCGTAATCGTCGTCCTTCACATCCGCGAAGTGGGTCATCCGGTGCGACTCGGCGCCGAGGACGATCGGCTCTGATACCTGAAAGCGAGCCAGGACCTCGAGCCCGCATACAACCAAGACGAAATCAGAGGGGGGAAGGCGGAGGTGGAGGATGAGAAGGACTCATGCAATACAAACCCGTGTACTCTTCCGTCCATCTGCATCGTGGCGGAAGACATTCATATTGACCCCGGACATCTATGGACTGGGTGAGAGCGAGTTCATAATCAGCTTCACCAGAGGTAGGCTCAAAATTAAGACTGGTTCAGAGAGCCACAATGTCAGTATCGAGCGGTTCGGCGGATTCGAAGAGCAAAATGGAGAGCGCTGACCATGGTTAAGTAGAGCGCGAGGTTGATCATTGCGGAAACAATGGTGATTAACTCGGCCTCGAACAAACGGGAAATATGAATAACAACTCACAAAAACCTTTACTCACGTACGACTACGATCCCGTACTCCATTAGCGCACGGCCCTGCAACAACGGACTCGCTCTTGGTATATGTTGAGGTACGAGTACGTCTGAGCGAATATTGCACCTCGCAACATGGTGTTGCAATTGGGCATCACGCAAATGGACATCGCACAGTACTCGCAGATATGCATGACTGGCGATTAGTTAAGCATGGTCGCAGACAGAGGATTACTTTCACTCACAAATCTTGTGCTAGCACAGGTATCATGTCGATCGAAAAGCGGATGCACTGAGGGGAGGAAATGTAGGAGGGGGGGTCACAGCAGGACGATGATTGAAATTTTAAAGGCCTGCGTCAGACTGGTGCAGCACGGTCTGGTATCGAAAAACGCTCATCACCGTTGCATCGCGTCTACTGCCTGTGGTTAGTACACCTCACGACAACGGCACCGCGATAGGCACGACGAGGAAAACACGATGCGTCATCAACGATCCTCGTTAATATTGAACGAGGGCGCTGTCACGGTGTCCGCCACTCAACGCGACAAGTAAGCATGCTGGAAGTGGATCATGAGCACTATGATAAACTCTCGGAACTGCAAGTATGCCGACGCACAGCGGGGGAGTCTTATCCTGGCCAAGGCCTAACTGAATGCGATGGAAAACATGTAAGTACAGACGAGTTGGGGTTTGGATGAGTGGAGGCTGTGGAGGTTCAGCCCAAACTGGGCATGGACGCTTGCTGGCCAATGGGCCACGCGGGCCTGTCCGTGTTCAAGTCATCGTCGACCGACGACGCTGCGGCAGCGAAGCGAGCCCTGGCAAGCTCAGTTCACAGTCTACTCGCCACCGCGAGCGGCCTGCACACTCGCGCGCATGCCCTTCGGCCCTCTCAGTCCCTGCGGTCCACCCTCGCCTTCACCGCTCTTCACAATTGAACTATCAACTACTGCGCTCGCGACTCACGTTCATTTGAGGATCTGCAGCACAGCGTGTCTGCAGTGACCTCAAGTCTCAATTTATCCCTGCTCTCTCCCAGGTCGCGTCCCAAGGAACCTTGGCATCGAATCTGGGGTCGCAAAGAAGGAAAGAAGCTGTTTGCTGCAGCACAAGGGCGGTACTCGAGAACATAGTAAGTACCCCACCATCGACGCGTTCATCCCTCCGACCCTCCTTGTCCTCCCCCACAACCACAGAACGCTTGATCCACCAGCATCTATTCCTTTTCACTCCTCTGCCATGCACCGTATGTACGGACCTGACACGCCCACCCCTACCTTCTCCGACTGGGTGGGCATGCCAGGGACCCCTGGCGCGTCCGATTACCCTTGGTTAACTACAGGGGACGCGTCAGACTCTATTTCCGCCTTCGAACGAGAGATCGATGATGTCCTCGGTCTCAACTTCGACGAATTTGACCAGACGCGCTTCCTCTGCCAATCGAGCATGGAGTTCGACTGGCAGCCCGAGCTTCACGATGCCACATCCACCCTGGACTCGTTCATGGATGGCCTGTCCTCCAGCGCGGATACCGCTAATGGGCCTCTCTCTCCCATTTCCGAGATGACGCTCGTGAACTCTCCCACCGCGACCGTGCCGCCTGAGCTAAAGCCGTCCCCGACCCAAGGCCCACTGCTTGGCCATCAGCTCGCGCCGTCCCGCCCACCCGTTATGGATGCTGGCTTTACTTTTCAGTATCAACCTCGGTCTACGACGTCCCCTTCGAGCGTGCGTACCTCCATGACAATGGGCTACCTAAACCACGACCACCACAACGGTGGCCAGCATTGGTTCGAGCAACCGCTCTCGCAGTACCAGATCGATCCTGCGCATGCAGTTGTCACCGGACTTACGGCGGGTGTGGGTTTGAGCATGGACTCACCCGCACTCGCCTCCGTGGGCCATGTACTGTCTCTCCACTCTCCTTCCGCTGAGGTCCAACAGGACGCTCTTGTCATCGGTGGGGAACAGAATCGCACAAAGCGCTCTCGTGATGTTACCAACAACAACTCAGCGAGCCACAAGGATGGTGCGCCCCGGAAGAGGAAACGGAGCAAGCAAAGCACAACAAAGCAATTTCCTTGCCCTGAGTGTCCTAGAGGTATGTATACTTTCATACTGATTTATTCACCCTTCTTGTCGACCATTTTGACGAACAACACGTTCAAAGTCTTTACTCGGTCGAACAACCTAAAACAGCATATCAGCAGTTATCATCTTGGAGAGCGCAACTACGGCTGCACGGTGCTTGGGTGCGGGCGCGCATACAGCCGAAACTTTGACCTCAAGAAGCACCTCTGGTCCGAGCACAAGGTCCAAGCGCCACCACCGACCAGGTCTCGGAAGGATGACATGGTGGTAAAGGTCCAGAAGGCGACCAAGAGCAAGCTCGAAGAGCCAGTCGTGCAGAGGGTGTGATTCACGGTGCGTACGCGGTGGATTTCCTTTGTCTCGCCGGCTGTCATAGGACCGCTGCTCGCAATTTTCATATTTGGTCGCTGACCTGGTCCTCTAACGTTCATTCTCAGGGCATCTGCGGGTCGCGCGCAGCAGCAATGTGAAATCCCTCGAATTGGTCGCCCCAGACGAGCGCTCAGCTCGCCTGCTGACCGCTCGCTTTGGTGACCAATTCATCGGCGAGGGCTCTCATATCGCTGGTGGACGAGGCAGAGGCGGGTGCGTCTTTGCGTAGGGAGCAGCTCCAGCAGTGGTTCTAGAGATCTGCCTCCCACAGGGACGTATCTGCATGGAGTCTTTTTGAATCAGTTTTCTTGCACACCTTTTTCTTGTAGTGTCAGTTGTGTCGAGCAGGTTGTTCATATCATGTCATCATTTCTACCCATATGCATTCCTCTCTTCAAGATCCAGACCCCTTCTGTCACTGTTAGACTCTTAGAGCATAGCTTGTTGATCATGATCAGTCGTTTTCCAGTTACTTGCTCTTACTAGCCATCAGGTCGTCTTGTAATCTCTGTCAGTTTTATTGGACTCTGCTTGCATGAGTTTGGACTCCATGTAAGAGGCTGAACTTTACCTCACATTCGGTCGACGATAACGGCCAGGGCCACAGGTATGTAGGTGGTTTCTTTCCAAGAGCTTGCTGCCGCAGTAGGTATACTAGTATTGCGAACCCCTTTGTGCCTTCACTGTCTCATCCCCGAGCTTACCTTGCACAACGGATGCATACTGTTGCCATATCCTTCTTACTTTGCATGTTAGAGCATCGCCTGATACCTTCAGAGTCCTGTCTGAGTATCGCTTGCCCAACACTATTTATTGATCTATTTCAACCCCGGAGCCAGCCTTCTGTCGAGATTTTCCCTCGAGCCACTGCTTGGAGTTCTATCAAAAAGAATATTGCACGTTATGTCACCGCAGAAAAATGTGCGAAAGACCTTGGAATCCGCACTCCAGGTCCCTCCAGGTCTCCTTCGATGGTGGGTAGGATTAATAGAGTAGAGGTTATGATTAGGCTATTACTGAGCTGCTACACTTGTGTTTGGCGTTACCGAAGAACACGGACAGCGTCTTCAACGACGCTTCAAGTCCAACACCGGCCGTGGTCCCAGATGTACCCGGTGGATGTCCACGTCAATCTCGTCCCCCAGACTGAGCTCATGTCCCGCCTGGAGCGGCAGTCCAACCACCCGCCCGGCCAGTCCGAGCCTCGGCACGTACACCGCGCAGTTCACCTCGCCCAAGCTCTCGTACAACGTCGGTGTCTCCGTGAGGCGTGCGGTAAGGCCAGTGACCGGGTCGTGCTCCCTCTCGGCGCGGCGCGGGTCGGCCATCCAGCGGAGGAGGAACGAGTGCGCCCAGAACGACTGCTGCGTCCTCTCGATGCGCTTCGCGACGAACTCGCGCATCGACACGTCCTCTGCCGCGCGGAGCAGCCAGTCCTCGTCGAAGAGCGCCGCGCCCGCGCGCCCGTCCTTCTCCGCGAGCAGGGCGTGCTTGATCTGCCAGTGCGCGATCATGTCGCCGAACCGCCGCAACGGCGATGTGACCCTGGTGTAGCCTTCGCCGTCGGGGATGCCGAGCAGCGAGTGCAGCGAGGGCGTGACGACGTTCTGGCCCGAGGGGACGCTGAGACGCGCGGCGAGCGCCTGGTAGATGTCGATGAAGCCCCCCGGGCCTCTGTTCTCCATGAGCTCCTCGATCTTGCCGCGTAGCTCCGTCTGCGGGAGGCCAACGGAGCGGCGGATGGCGGGGATGCCGCGGTCCCGGAAGAAGAGCGACGCGACGCGGCCGGCGGCCTTCATGCACTCAGAGACCATCCCGCGCGAGCCCACCTCGTTCTGCTGCGGGATGCTGTAGGTGAGCGTCGGGAACCCGCGGAACTGTGAGGGCGTTGTCGCACTCATGATGTCGCTGGGGAGAGGGCGTGGCTCAACTGACATGACGGGTGGAGGAAGGGTGAAGAAGAACGCGTTGTTTCTGAACCGCCCTTCGCCCAGTCGTCGGGCGACTTCTTTGATGAGTCGTAGATCGTCCACAGCGTTTGGAGCAACGGAAGACAGGTCGAGCGTAGGTTGCTGGGGTCGGCCGCCAAAGGGGTAACGAATGTCGATGCGTTCGTTTCCGAGCAAGGCGTCAACCTCGTCATATTTGATGGTACGAACGTTCCGGACGATGGCTGGCCGAATCTTGTACTCTGCGATCTCTCCTTTTGAATTCACCTTAACGCTGAACGTTAATACGACGTCCGGCTGCCCTTGTGCACTCCCAAGACTGAAACGGTCGAAACCTGAGTTGCGAGGAAGCATCGGCACTGTGCGGTCCACGAAGTAAAATGAGCTAGCTTGCTGCATGGCCTGTCGGGCGATGTTGTGGGTTGGAGGGAGGATTGTGGTGGGATCCGCAACGTGGACATGTAGCCACGTATGTTCTGGGTCAGAGGGAATCCTTTCGATGGAGACGCCGTCGTCTAGTTCCTCGGCGCCCCAATCGTCGATGACGAACACCGGCAAGTCACCGAAATCGTGGCGGAGAGACTCAGCCACGTCGTGTGAATAGAGGTCTGTCGGGCCAAGAGGGTTAGGAAGTATTGGCGTAGAGACAGCTGGAGTGAGGTCAACAGGATCGGTGTCATCATGCCGGAGGGTCTCTCGAATGTTCAGTTCCTCCCATGGGGCGACTACCCCCAGATCTATCAAGAAGATGTGGGCAGCAGCAGCATCGTAATAGTCGGGAAAATGCATCCCGACCATTTTCATGATGTGTGCCGTAGGGACCAGAAATGGGTCCTTTTGGATGAATCGTCGGGACTTCATGGAAGCAAGGAAGAAACGGAAGATGGCGTGCTCGGCGTCGGTCCATTCCACCCCATCCAAGGGCTGGCGCGAGGGTGGCTCATCCCAAGAATCCATAACCCTCTGCCTCGACTTTGCGATGACCTTTCGCGCTTTCTCCGCGAACGAGTCCAACATCGGGGATCTACGAAGAATCATGTCTGTGACAGCCTGGATGTCCGCCACTTCCTGCTGCGGCCGAACCCAGAAAAGTTGTGTTTGAAGAAACTTTCTGGTTTCAGCAACGTATTTGTCCCCGTTCGCGAACAGGAACGACTGCACGGCGAAGAGGTCCTGGTCTGTCAACGTATTTTCTCGCCCCAACAGCTTTACCGCCGCCTCCCGCGTGGTCAGTGGGGCCCAGGTGGTCGGCTCCGGGTGCACAACCTGGTTGTAGAGGTCCACTGAGCGCGCAAGCTCTGGAATGACGTGAAGGTCGTACTCGAAGCGTTTCTCGAACGACCGTAGCTTGTCGAGGACATACACTCGCGCGTCGCTCTCGGCCTCTGACCTGGGGTCAGCGAAGAGCCCACAGCGCTCGGCCATCCTTTTGCTGACGAAATTGGGGATTTGAAAGGTGATGTCGTGCTCGAAGCACCGCCAGACCTCGCCCGAGTTGGTGAGGACGTGCAGAACCCACTGCCGGTTGTGTAATATGGTGAAGAGCACGGTGCCGTACTGGGTGAGCTCGAGCCTTCAAGCCGTCCCGTCAGCTCAAGAGGAGACATGGCAGCAGCGCAGCGTTGCTCACCTCCGAAGCTCTACGAGTGAGCCAGCGGGGATGCGGCGCCCCGCGTCCGCGACGGCACCCAGTTCGCCGTCCTCGAGGATGGTGGCCGTCTCAGGACTGCTCTCCCTGGCAGCGAACTGCTGCTGTTCCTGTGAGGGGGGTATGTCCTTGCTTGGAAGGAGGAGCTCCCTTGCGGGGCCCTTGCCCTTCCCGTCGACCTTGCTTTTGAGCGGCTTGCCCTCAAGCCATCCACACGCCTCCGGTGACAGGACCTTCCTGAGCTCTTCCGCAACCAGAACTTTGCCGTGTCCCTTGCCACGAGGTTCGAGAGGCGCGTCTGCAAAACGCGCAGATGACCGGCTGCTCCCTCGAGCTGGGCCGCTTCGGTGTCGGCGGAAGGTATGTCGAAACCCGGAGGAGAGGTCGGGGATGCGCTGTACCGCGCGTTTGTGCATGCTCGAAGGAAGGGAGGAGTAGAGGCTAGGAATGGTTAGGAGTAAATCGCGCACAGGCGAATACGACCGAGAGAGAGAACCAAGCGAGAAGAGAAGAGACGGGGACCAGGGATGCGACGAAGGGCAAGCTGCAAGTTGAGCGAGTGCAGACCAGTGCGCGTGTCCAAGGTGATCAGCGTCATTCCAAAACCTCCAGCGCTTGCAGGCCCAGTCCCGCCTCCCGACCACACGTTTTGACCGGACTGGACTACGACTGGGCAGTTGGTTCATCTCTCCGCCTGCACCCAATCCTGCTGCGTATATACCATCTTATCATGTTCAAACGCGTAGAACGCAGGATACGCAAGAAGGAGGAGGAGGAAGAACTCGGTTTAGACGAGGAGACGAAAGAGATGCTGGGTCTCAACGCGGCGGACACCGACTCGGAGGAGTCCGACTCTTCATCGGACTCAGAAGGTGACTCGGAGGGCGAGCAAGAGTTCGTTCATGATGATGAGGCGAGTGATGCAGAAGAACATGTCATGGCAGAAGGCGGAGAGGACGAGGAGGAGAGTGGGGCGGGGTCAGACGAGGAGGACGAAGACGATGAAGATGAGGCCCCCATGTCCGTTTCTGAGGCCGTCCAAAACCCCCTATGGCACGTTTCCTTGGAGCCAGAGGTTAAGGCGTGCGCTGCCTGCCCCGGGAAGCTCTTGAAAAATCCCACCATGATCGATGTGCACATGAAGTCAGGCGTAGGTTACTGCTTCACCCTGGGCCGCGGGTCGTGTCTGGTCAATACTGACCGTATCTCCACAGGCACACAAGCGGAGGTTTGCGAAGCTTAGGGAAGCGGCGATGAACGTCGACCCGGAGGCGGACGTGCGTGACCTTGTGCGCGCGCAACGCCTTGCAAGCCAGCCTGAGAAGTCTACTGAAGACCGTCTGTCAAAACGTGCGGAGAAGAAGGTGCGTGTAACCCTCTCGCGTTGTTGACATCCTCGTTCCTAATTTTGAAAACTTCACGCAGAAAGCAAAACTCGCCGCGATCAAGGCGAGACGTGCTAAGCAGAAAGTCATGAAAGCAAAGCATAGGGCAAAGAAGGAAGCTAAGGAGAAGTTTGCTGCTGAGAACGAGGCCGTTGCCTCGGAATCAGGAAATGAAGCTGACTCGAAGCCCGTGAAGCCCCTTGCTGCCAAGAAGCGAAAGGTGGGTAGGGTTATGGAAGAGGAGGACGGTACCTCTGAGGCTACTACTTCTCCTGCGAAGAAGCAAAGGCTCCCCAAACCCATGTTAGCCTCTCCGAAAGCTTCGAAACCTCTGAGGAAGTCGAAAACTGGTAGCCCTCCAAAAATCCTGGAGAAAACAACTGCAAATTCAAAACAGAAACTTACAGCAGAGCTCACTCTCTCGTCCGCATCAGATTCAAAAAACGCAAAGGCGACGAAGAAGCGGAAACACGGGGATGCTGCATCATGACGCTACGGCGTCACGCTGATTATGTGTATTCTATGTACCAGACACCAAGGTCCATGGAGAGGCGCCATAAGCCAACAGATGATAAAGAGCGAGATATGCGTTGACGCAGCAAAAGAGTGCACAAGAACACCGGCCGAAGGAACGACGTGCGAATGGACGAAAGTTGGTGCGAAGGGGTTGGTTATCACCGCAGACTTAGCAGGACCTGGTCCGTCCTCCGGATGACCTGCAATGCAAGATGAGCAGCGAGCCTAGAGATTGTGAACGACGAAGCAAGTACCTCGTGGATATCCGGACGCTCCGCAGGCTTGACCTTGAGCATACAGTCAATCAGGTCTCTTAGACCTTGCGAGTAAGCCGATGCGGGATGCTTGTACTGCGCGCCCATGACGGCCATTGCGATTGAGCCGCCCTGCTCCGTCGTCTGCGTGTTCTCGAACGGTGAATGTGAGTACGCGAGCGCGAAGAGCGTGCAGCCGAGCGACCATATGTCGACCTTCTCGTCGACGGTCACGCCCGTCTTGACGTCGAATAGCTCTGGGGCGCGGTACGCCATCGTGCTTTGCTCCGCAGCGATGTCCTGCTGGAGGAGGGCCTGCGAGCGATTCTCGATGTTCACGCGCGCCTTCATCGTGCTCCCGAAGTCCATGAGGATCGGCTGGCCTTCGTCCGAGACCATGACGTTCCTGCGACGCCACCCGCGGTCAGCGACCTGTAGGCTCCGCAAAGGAAGACCGGACGGGAAACACAATGCACACGTACCCAGGCTTCAGATCGCGATGTGCGTAAGGCACAAGCTCGGTCTCCTCGGCGTGCCCGTTCCCATTCTCGTGCTGTATCCTCTCCAACTCCTCGTCCCCGTCGAAAATCGGCTCATTTTCCAAACCATTGCCTAGCGGCCTGTCTTTCGACACAAGCGGAACTTTCGAACTGCTGCTACCTGCTCCGTGGTATGAGTAGCCCCCATCGGCATCTCCTTCTGGTTGTGGGAACATCTGATCGTCCTCGTCGCCCGACAGGGAATTGCGAGGGGAATTGGGTGCAGATGGTGCGTGCCGGGACTGGTTTGAGCGTGAGGCGAACGCATCGGTCTTGGAGCCTACAGGGGCACGGTATGCATGCATAGCACGAATGGCTTCGCAGGTGCCCTTGAAATAGCGCAACATTTCGGTCTCGGAGAAATGGGTGTTGTTGATAGAGTTTGCGTTGATCGCGTCTTGGAGGTTGCCCCGCTAAAGAGTCGGGTGCAGCGGCTGAGAAGCCGCTTCGAACCAAAATAGCACCGGGGCTCACCTTGTAGAGGGGGAGGAAGAGGTAGACGACTTGGCCGTCACCGTTAGGGTCTTGGACTACTGCTGAATCCTTCGTGTTTGGGAATACGATGAGGCGACGATCCAGATCAGATGCCGTGTAACACTCACAAGTATTCGAATAATGTTGGGATGCCTTCATGGACTGCAATGAGAAAGCTGCGAGCGCGTCGCGAAGTGCTCGGAACTCACTTAAACCGCCTGTAAGCTTCGACTTCTCGCATCGCTTGCCTGACGTCCTCCTGACCGCTAGGGCAACGAATCTTCTTGAGCGCGAATTGCCTCTGTAGAGAACTTGAGCACGGTTGAGAAAGCAACTGCAGGGTCACGCTTGCGCACCCCGCTGTGCTCATCCTGAGCGAGGTAGACGAATGAGAATCCTCCCTCTCCCAGGACC
>JAKLMY010000509.1:0-15551 GCA_022814645.1 Ganoderma meredithae | reverse complement strand
GGCTGTGGCCTGCAGGCTGTGTACTGTGATCTTGGTTACTTTCTGGGGTAATAGGTCTTTAGTAATGAAAGGAAAAATATGGGTGTAGTAAGCCTGCTTACTATGCGCTCGTAACAAGGAGCTTCTCCACGGTTTGCCTGCACATTACACCAATCAGGTCGTAAAAGGTGTCATAAGGTAGCTTGCTCATGCCCTTGATTAGTGGCGGAGACTCAAAATCCCACATTACCAAGTCTTTTCCCTGTGATGATTGAGTCACAAATGAGCGTCTACGGGTGCCTATGAATTGCAACTCTGTTCTAGCAGTGATTGCCCCCTATCTCTAGAATGGAGGCAAGTAAAAAAATGAAGATAACTCAGAGTGTAGGGGAGAAGCCATAGTATATAATGGGTGACAAAGCACCCGGTTTCGACAACGGGCGGGAGAGAACATTGTGTAGGCGCTAGGGAATTTGAAGCGCTCGCTATCCCGTAGGATAGGTGGCGCCTCAGAGGTAGGAGAGGTGGAGGTTCGCTCGAGGGAGTTGACAGGCATTATGTCTGGTCTCGATTGAACACTCGGGGTCCCGTAGATACAAGCAGCGGTCTTTTATATATGAGGGCCGAGCGCTAACAACGATAGTGGGATACGTCCATATGGGACACAGTTCGGAGCTTCGGAACACTTGGGACGGGGATAGGTAAGTGCGAGTAAGGACAGGCTATGGTAAGTAAGTGGGGGGGGACTAGAAGTACGTAAGAGATACCGCGAGGCAGACTAGTGGCGCATCAGCGCGGAAACCGAGTCGGAACGGGGGACAGAGGGAGGTGGCGCACCCAGGCACTACATACGCCCTCCTGGGTGGCGACCGGGGGCGACGCCCACGTCTACAGCTCAGTGGTGTGCCTGGAGGTGCTCATATTGACATCGCGGTCCGTGGGGGCGAGAGCCGAAGGGCCCGGGATCGCGTCAGCCGGGGTTGCTTCCAAAGCGGAGGTGCCCTGCGCCGCGAGGAACAGAGCCGGGGGAGGTGTGTTGCGGACGGTAATGGGAGTGGCTGGTGCCGTCAGGATCACTGCGAGTTCGTCGAAGGTGTCGTCCAGGATGGCTTCCTAGGCCCGGGTGACGTACGCGGTCAGGCTCTTCATGCCCTTGGCGTACGGAGAGGTGCGAGCCTTTTTGGCCCGAGCGGCCACGTGTTTACCGTACTTCTTCGAGGAAAGCTGGGTGCGGAGGGCCTCGCACTGCGCCGATGCTGCTATGACGAGGTCGTAGTTCTTGCGTTGTTGCCGCGAGAGAGCGTACGGATCGTCGTCCTCGGCCAGACGAGCGAGCGTGGGGATGAGTAGGTCACGAGGAGGGGCAGGGCGAGGGTCGACAATGATGGAGCCCGTGGTGAGGTTCAGCGTGGACATGCCATACCGGTTGAGCTGGTCCTCATTCCAGAACACGGCGAACTCCATTAGACCCACCGGGATAGGTGTGGTGGCCAAATCGAGTCCTTTTCCCTCCGCGGCGAGCTGGCGCATGGTGTCATCTATGTCGAGGTACTTGCGGAGCTGACAAGGGTCGTACACGGACGTCACCATGGCAAAAGGGGAGAGGGCTAGGAGATCCCCGTTCGCGCAGAGCGTGCCGTACAGACAAGGGTTGAGGTTCATGACGGTGGCACGGGGCAGAGGCAGTCGCGGAGAGTAGGTGGCGAGGATGCGGTGGACGCGAGGGATACGTAGAGAGTGGAGTGAGGATGGGAACTGGAGAGGGGGAGGAAGGAAGAGTGGGGAGCAATTTATTCACCTCCTCGCATACAGCATGGAGGAGGCCTTCGATAAACGTGTCAATACTCCCGACGTACACCTGTGGGTCGTCGGGGGGCCTCTCTGATCCTTCCGGCAGCTCTGATACCGACTCTAATCCGAGGGCCTCGAGATACGCGTGCAGCGCGTGTAGTGGCTCTGCGGTGGTGTAGGGGATCCATGTGTGGTCCCCCGACTTCCACTCAGCCTCGAAAGTCACGTCCTTGCCTCTCCCGACGTGATCCATGATCTTGCTAATCGCCCATTCATTATCGGGGTCATCCAGCTCGAACATCTGTGAATCAAGACGTCCCGGAAATAACCTATCATTGTTAGGTTCATGTATGCACAGCAGAGAGGCATGAAATACATCATGAATACCCCTGCGCCTCAAGCTGGCTGGTAGCTCGATCAGGAACAACGAGTTCTTGAAGTCGCGCTTGATGAGATAAGGTCCCATGTACTTGGGGGCCAGTTTGCGGGCGAGTCCCTTGGGTAGCGCGATGTTTTTCGTAGATACATACACCAGATCGCCTTCCGAGAAGGGGGTGGGGCGATGGCAACGGTTGGCGTCCCGGGTGTGTTTGACTCCGGCCGCGATGATGCTGTCATGAGCTGCCATGACTGCCGTCTTGACCTTCTGCACGTAAACCCGTACTCCCGGGTACTCGTTCCTGGTGGCAAGGTCCCAGATCATGGGTCGTGGCATTTGTCCTGTGTTCAGGAAGAACGAAGCAAATCCCGTCGCGTCGGAGCGCGCCATGTTGATCGCGAACTCAAAGGCCGGCAGCCGGGCCACCCAGTCCCTCTGAGTGGGCTTGATGCATTGCCGGAGCATCTGAGAGACGATATGATTAGCTCGCTCCGTAGAACCATCGGATTCAGGATGATACGCGCTAGACATGCGTAGCTGGGTGCCAATCATTTTGTGCAGACTAGACCAGAACGTGCCCGTGAAAAGCACGTCCCTATCACTGACTATGGCCTTGGGTAGCCCGTGCAGTTTATAGATCTCCGAGAAGACCAGCTCCGCGACGTCGCAGGCCTTGTATGTGGTCTTGCTTGGGATTAGGTGGACCATGCCAGTCAGCAGGTCTATCACTGTTGTAATGGCGTCGTACGTGCCATCCCTGTCCTTTGATTCAGGGAGCGGACCCACGAAATCAATACCAATCGCCTCCCAAGGCGAGGTAGGAATGGGGAGTGGGTTCAACAGGCTGAATGGCTTTTGGTTTGCAGGCTTACTGCGCTTGCACATCATGCAGGTATTGCAGTAAGCCTGCACGTCCGAGAGCAGGGTCTTCCACCATACGTGGTTACGGAGCAGGTCTGACGTCTTCTTAGGGCCAAGATGTGCGAGCAGAGAGTGAGCGTGCGAGATAACGATCTCGCGCGCACTGCGTCCATCCACAATGACATGGGGGATACAGAGCAGCTCGTACCCTCGGTCTTTCAAGAAGACTAGTCCTTTGGAGACACGAAAGTTCTTATACTGGCACGGGTCCTTGACAATGGGCGCAAAGAATGAGTCCTCGGCGTACCTGTGACATAGCACGCCCTCCAGATGTAGGCCATCATGTGCATTTGCGATGTGGTCCAGCAACTGCGTGTCCGGTCGCGTGGTCATCATTTCCGTGGTGGTGTGCTGTGGGCCCGAGTCGGGCAGTGGCGCCGTGGGCAGAGTGGCCGAACTGGGCAGAGCAGCCGAGGGTTCTGAGGGGAGTTTAGGAATCGTGTCTGAGGCGGTTTGAGCGTTGCGAGGGCCGGTTGCGCCCTCCTGTCATGCTGTACGGGGGGGGTGCAGGACGACACGGTGAATGCGGGAGGCGAACTCGCTAGCCATCTCAGGACGCCCCATTTCCAGCGGCAGTAAGGGGGTGTTCTTCTGCCGCTTCAGGAGAGAAGCGGCGTTTGCAGACACCTGAGGAGCGTCCGTGTTGACCACTGGTCGGGGCATGAGCAGCCCCTTGCTCCCACCCCCCGAGGTCAGTGCTACGCCGTCGTTCGAAGGCCGCAACGTCGAGGCCTGTCGGCGCGGTGAGCGGGACCCTCTGACGCGCCCACGTGAGCGTGAGAATGCCGGGCCCGATGCTGGATGCGACGCACCCTCCAGGCGTGAACCTATGGAGCTCGAAACTCCCGCCACGCGGGGATGGGCTGGGTTACGCACTCACCCTGAGCGGCGAGGGCTGGGCCCCGAGGCCAAGTCGGAGAGCTCGGAGGCGGCTCGCCCTTCAACATCGATGAGGACGGGCACGGAGACAGTGTGGGCTTCGAGTGCCGCAGGTGCGCCTTCCGTTTCGTCGTGTGCCGTGTACTCTGAAGCAGCGCATACAGTCCCGGGCTGATCGTTTGAGTAGAGGAGCGAAAGTGCATCTGCCAGGACATTCTCCACGCCAGGTACGTACTCGATTGTGAAGTTGAATTCTGACACCTTTTCTAGCCAACGAGCCTGACATCCGGACAGGTTGCGCTAACCCAGTAAGTGGATTAGTCCTTTGTGATCCGTCACCCACGTAAACGGGCATCCCAGCAGGATATCGCGGTGCCGCTGCATGGCCTCAACACCGGCGATCATCTCGATTTTGTGAACCGGGTAGTTTTGCTGGGCTGGGGAGAGCTTCGCCAAGAAGAATGCAGCGACGCGTCCCCGTTTCCAGTCGTCTCCTTGGCAGACGACCCCGGCGATGCCGCCATGAGAGCCATCGGTGACTAGCCAGATGGGCAGGGCATCTGTTGCGTAGTCCAGCGGAACCCGGTGGTGCTCCCGGTGGGCATGCACCAGACGCTTGATTTCCTCGAATGCACGTTGGTGAGTGAAGTCCCATTTTAACGATGCATTCGCATCTGTCAGAGAAGCGATGATGCCCATCGGGATTCTGACCATTGCAATGTCATCCGCCAGGTACCCCACCGAGCCGAGGAAGCCGCATAGGAGCTCCTTCGAGGTCAGCACTTTCCAGTTCGTGACGCTGTCGACCTTGTCTGGATCCATACGGATGCCGCTGTCGTCGACGATGCGCCCTAGAATCTTCATCTTGTAGCAGAGAAACAAGAGCTTCATTGAGCTGAGGTACAGTTTTTCCCGTTTCAGGACGTCCACGACAGTCTTAACATGCATATAGTGGTCTTCCAGGCTATCCGAATAGATGACAATATCATCGAGATATACGTCTATGAACATGCCGATAAATGGGCCGAAAATGTAGTTCATCAGGCTTTGGTACGTTGTGACTGCATTACAGTCACCTTGCTGGAGGACCAGGCTGACCATGTTGCCGTCTGGTGTGGTCATGGCGGTGTGCTCAATGTGTTCTGGTTCCACACAGATCTGCTCATAGGCGTCTTTCCCGTCAATTAGACTTCGATACAGGTGCCTCGTGACATGCCGCAAGATGCCCTCCATGTCGGGAAGAGGCGACGTGAGCTTCTTGGTGTTCGTGTTTCGCTCCCTCAAATCACACACCACATGTAGTCGGGGCGGAATGCCCTTCACGCCAGTACCCGGCTTCGTGAGCAAAAGCATGGGGGATGTATTATGGGCACTGGTAGGCTTCCAACGACCCGACTTCAGGTATGCATTGTGTTTCTCGACCCAGCTAGTCAGATGCGCATTGGGACACCTAGAAGGTCGCCACGAGTAGACCTTCTCCGTGTCTATTAGGGGGATGCGGTGGTTGATCGTGCGAAGCGGTGGTAGTGGTGAGTCGCTGGCTTCCCTACAGATAGGTGCAGCATACTCACGGAGTTCCTTCCGAGCTGCCTCCAATCGGTCTTCCACAAGCATGGCCGTGTGCGACTGCAAGGTGCGCACCTGCTTCCCATCTAGAGGGAGCGTCCTCGAGCTCCCTACAACCACAGAGGTGGGGTTTAGGCCAAGCGTAACCTTGTGTTGGTAAAGGAAAGGAGTACCAAGTATTAGGTCGTAATTCAGGAGGTTGATCACGTCAAAATACCTATCGGAGCGGATATGCTGATATTCTAGTTCCGTGCGGCAGCCAAAGTTAATTTTGGCACAAGAGCCTTGTACGGCTAACTGCACCAGTAAGGGTTTTGTTAGCTCGAAGACTTTGAGACCGAGCTGATGCGCAAACCTTGCAGACATAAAGTCTGATAACGACCCCGAGTCGAGCAGCGCTCAGGCCGGTTGACCATTAATCCGGACGACAATGATGACAAGTTCAGGGATTTTGCGCGAGAAGTCTCGGGGGGCAGCAGCATTGCGCTGCAGCGCCTCAAGGCTATCCTCCGGAGTAGCGTGAGTCTTGGTATGCACGGTGAATAGCGAGACGAGGGGACTTACCTCGGGCTTAGGTCGTGCGAAGAGAACTCAGAGCTCACCCTCCAAGTCATCAAGCTCGAACGCAGGAGTCGAGTACATTCGCCGAATCCTTCTGGCCAGGAAATTCCTGAGGTCGAAGTAGGGGTTCATGAGCGGCTGTAAGGCGAACGAGAAGGTGCGCCCGAGGTAAATGTCTTCCACACTCACCCACTCTAGGCTGTCATCGACAGTCGTGGAATATCGGCGATGATATCCCCTGAACCGGTCATCGTCCGGCCATGGCACATACCTTTGAAGGTAGCGCGAGATCTCGGAGGGGAAGGCAGTGCCCATGCGGCAGTCCTCTCGTTCCCGGCGCAGAAAGCATTGCTGGTGACCGGGTGACTTTTGTTTCACCATACGTTGGCGGTAATACCTAACGATGTCGAAGCTGGGGTCTCGAAGCAAGCTAGATTCAACCAGTACGTCCTCCGCACCATAGTGGCAGATGACGTGAAGCTGATCCGTAGTCTGGTACACGTAAACGGGATCCAGCCCCTCGCCTGCTGCTTCTTCGCAGCAGTATGGCCCGTGCTCGGCCAGCAAACGTTCGGCTGCCCGTGCATACAGGTCACTGATACGAAGAACTGCATGTCCCTCGTGGTTCAGCTGAGGGAGCTGCAACGGTCCGGACGGGTCCGGCTCCTCGACTGGGGAGAGCACCGGTACCTCCCCTTCCACTTCGTCATCGTAGTAGCCTGTTGCTACGTGCTGCGCAAGGCCGAAGATCTGGGGGCCCCAGTCCTCATCCCCGTCGGTGAGCTCAGATCCGTCCGTGTCCGACCAGTTTGACTCGTCATCTTCTGTATTCCAGTCATATTCTGACTCGGAAGAATCGCTGACTGATTGTAATCCAGGCATTTCGTCGCAGGCAGAGCCATCTTCACAGGGGCAGGCCGCATCCCCGTCCAGATCTACGGAGTACTGGTAGTCTGGGAGCGTGTCTCGGCCTGAGTCGGGGGGCGAGGCCAAGGTCATGTCATTCAAGTCTACCCTGCCGTTCGTTTCCGTGGTGGCGGCCAGGTCACGGAGATAATCCGGTGAGCCGCCAACCTCGACATTGTACGAGGTGAGCCCGGGTGGTTTGTCTTTCCAATCTGACTTGACCAGGTTTGCCTTTGGACAGGCATTCGCGAAGTGGCCAGCTTCCTTGCAGAGGAAACATCTGCCCTGCGTCCAGAGCTCGGTGTGTTCCCGACTGGACAAGCGCGGTCCAGTCCTTCCTGGAGGGGCCTTCTTTGACCCGGAAGGTCCAGATGAACGGTCCCCGTTGTGTTTCGAACGACCTCGCGGGTTGTTCTGTGGTCAGCAATTGTCTTGCTGGCGATGATCTCAGTTGTCGGGTCACTGCTCGGGCTTGCGGAACCTGTGCGAGCGAGAGGGGGTATGATCGTCCCTTCGTCGGCTGCTGTGGACGTCACTCCCGGGACGTGTGCCTCATCCATGGCCAACTCGCTCCACTATTTCGATGATTTCTGCGGCTTCACGTACTTCGGTCCAAGAGGAATTTGTTGGGGTCAGTTCCTTCTTCCAGAGCTCACGCTGAATGGCTTCATTGAGTCCATGCCACAGCCGGTCGATGCATTCTCTGTCGGACACAAATCCCACGAGGAGGAACAGGTTCTCGAGTTCATGCACGTATTCGCGGACACTGCGCCCTCCCTGGTAGCTGTTGCGCAAATGTTCGCGCATCTGGAGCCGATAATCTACCGGGAAGCAGTAATTGAATAGTTCCCGAAATAGATCTTCGAGAGTCCATTCGGATGTGTTGTTGGACACTGTGTTTACCCAGAACGTGTATGCCTTCCCAGTGAGGAAGTTGGACACGGTGGAGGCGTACATGGAGGGGTTAACGGTATGTCCTCGTATGTACTCCACCATTTGCCTCATGAACTTATGGAAATCCTGTGCGTTCGCACTTCCACCGTACTTGTCAGGTTTCTCTGGTTTGAGAACCGGCTTCTTTTTCTTCTTGGTCTTGCGAGACTCCTTACGCTTTCTCACAGAACCCTTATCCATTGAAGAAGAATCGGACGAGCCCTCCGACGAGCTACTGCTATTACCGTGGCCACCAGCGGCTGAGGATGAGCTTGACGAGTCCGACGAACTTACGGATCCGTCCGAAGGATCCCCTCCAGTTATGCCTGTGAACGCTCGCTCTACGTAGCTTCCGGGCTCTAGTTGGGCCATCGGGCACAAGGACGAATGGCGGTGCGCATTCATCGTCCTGCTTACATTGGTGGACTTCTCAACCGCGGCCTTATGTTTAGCTTCTCGTTCCTTTCGAGCTGCTCGCTTCTTCTTACGGGCCGCCCGCCGGTTGTCCTCGGCTTTGCGCAGCTGCATCAGCTCGCGCTGTATCACTCTAAGCTGCTCCGCAAGGACCTCCTGCTGGCTGTTGTCCTGTTGGGGATTGGAGGCCCTAGCGGTACTGGATCACCCATGTTCAGTGGGAGTGGCTGGCCTGCTGCCTGTTGGGGAGCTCCGCTGGCTGGACGGCTGGGGCGAACTTATAGCCGTGGGCTCCTGCTCAGATTCCCGCTCAGCCTGCTGGGCCTGCCAGTATTCTAGGATGGCTCACTGTTCGTCTGTGTCATAGCCACTGAATATCTCATTATTTCTATTAGAATACAGCTCGAGCTCGCGCTTCTGCGCATCCGGATCCAGCTCCTCGTCTGGGATGCCGGACGTGCCCCAGTTCCGTGCATCCACGGTCTTTCCTTTGTATCGGGAAGGGCCTATGCCCCTCGATTCCGGAGGGGGAGAGTGCGGGCGGAGAGGCATGCCGACTGCTGCCATTCTTCGAGCAAAACGCTCTTTCTCAGCGGCGGTAAGGTTTGCTGCCGCCGAGTCCACAGCCTCGCGCTGAGGCGTGGTGAGTTCAGGACCACTCTGCGCAGTAGCGGGTGCCTGGCCAGTAGAGCCCGAGCTCCCACTGGGGACGCGGCGGCGCCGCTGGACCGGGATCCAGGGCCCGCCATGGTCGTCGTCGTCGGTCACGCCCTCGACGGTGACGGGGTGCTTCCTGGCGCTGGTGAGGGCGCCAGGCATGGTAGATGATGGGGGGGAAGCCACAAGGGCATTGGACAAAGCTGTCTCCGGTCCCTCTGATGGAGGCCGGGATCCCGAGCGCGGAGGCTGGGTTTCGGAGCTTTCGCTGCCGTGGGACTGAACGTCCAGTTCCTCTGTAAGAGGGCTGGGGGGTATGAGGGCGTCAGTCACGGCAGCGAAGTCCGCCTGCTCATCCTGTGTCAAGGCCTGAGCGGCAGTAGGCCCGACGCCCGAGGGTCGGGACCTAAAGTTGTACCTGGTAGACATGTTTATAGAAAAGTATGGTTAGCTAACGAGATAAGAAAGAGAGAGACACGCCGAAAGGAGACTCGAGTTGATCGGACTCGAGGGGACCCAGTCAGCGGGAGATAGATGGAGGAGAGACTAGAGAGAGATCAGAGAGAGAGAGAGAGAGAGAGAGAGAGCAGTTTTTCGAGAGACGAGACTGTCAAAAAGATGAAGCACTCGCTATCCCGTAGGATAGGTGGCGCCTCAGAGGTAGGAGAGGTGGAGGTTCGCTCGAGGGAGTTGACAGGCATTATGTCTGGTCTCGATTGAACACTCGGGGTCCCGTAGATACAAGCAGCGGTCTTTTATATATGAGGGCCGAGCGCTAACAACGATAGTGGGATACGTCCATATGGGACGCAGTTCGGAGCTTCGGAACACTCGGGACGGGGATAGGTAAGTGCGAGTAAGGACAGGCTATGGTAAGTAAGTGGGGGGGGGACTAGAAGTACGTAAGAGATACCGCGAGGCGGACTAGTGGCGCATCAGCGCGGAAACCGAGTCGGAACGGGGGACAGAGGGAGGTGGCGCGCCCAGGCGCTACAGAATTGCAACTCTGGTGCAGTGATAGTACTCTATAGACTTCAACTTGTAGTTCGCTTCCGGAGATCGGCAGAAGGTGGCCGTGCAGGAAATTTGGGCCCATCGCGGCCACCAGGGCCAACGGGATGGCCGCCGTGACCGTGCCAAGCGTACATCCTTCCGCATCTTGTCCGCAGGCATCCCCTCGCTCCTTCTCTTTCTTCTTCAGCACTCATGATTCCGCCCCCCACTCCCAAGTTTCACTCTTTGAATGTTTCATAACTACATATCAACCCTCGCATTCCAGTCGGAGCGCGGCTGGACGGTCCCACAAGGAAGTTACGTACGCCAACCTGTATGTCATCCACACGGCCTTCACTTGACCGTCCGCCATCAAGCATCAAGGCCCAGTTGGATCCGGAGTGCGTGGCTATGCAAAAACTCGGTCCGCGACAGAGAGGCACGTCTACTGGTCATGCGGCCGACTTTGGCCTCGTTGTCTGGACGCTGGAGTACAAAAGGCGAGGAGGCGTGCATGCCGGACAGCGACGTTAACGACCCACTAAACGCCACCCCGACTCGAACCCACCTTCCTCCGCACCATCTGCAGCCACAGTCATGATTGAAGCCCTGTTCCTCCTTGCTGCCCCTCTCCTGGCCGCTGTGCCCTTTGTCGCCGCCGACTTCATCCCCGCTGGCTCTGCCGCCCACTTCGTCTCCTCCCAGAGTACGTCCGTCCGCACCTGCATGGCCAGCTCTCGGGCCGCCGTCACACACATACATATACATATACTGACCACTCCGTCCCTCCCTCCTACTTGTCGCAGACTCCTCCCTCGTCTTTGGCCCCCAGTTCGCGGCGGCGAAGGCGGACCTCGTCGCGCAGCTCGCGGGGGACGGCTCCTCGAACGACCGCACTGCGCTCTTCGCGACGTCCGGGACCGGGGTGCCGGGCCAGATCGTGTTCGGGGACTGGTGCATCACCGCGAACGGCGTCGAGCCCGGCTCGTCGTCGCAGACGCTGTACGTCGACGACTGCTCGGACGATCCGAAGCAGCTCTGGACGGTCAACGCGGACCCGCAGACGGTCTCGAACGCGGACGGGAACTGCTTGACGCTCGGCAGGGCTTGGACCGATGTTCCTGTGAGTGTCTTGTTGCGGGCAGGGAATGTGGCATGGATGGACGGTGCTGATCTTTGGATGCTCTGCCGCGCAGGTCACTTTGGCGGAGTGCAATGACGTGCTCCGGCATCTCCAGCTGTGGAACCCCGTTGTGGTCTAGCTCTAGGGTTGATATTTTCTCCTCCCATGCTTTTTTGTGATGCATGAATAATCATTCTGATTCTGAAATGGAACATCCAGCGCATGCGCCGTGGGCGAATTAGGAAAAACCATCTGTCAGAGTTGTACATGTCTCATTTGAAGTTGGGAAGGCAATGTGAGTCTATGAAGATCATGTTGAGACTACGTTGCTATTGCAAGTTTTAATACTTCGGAGTTGCTAGATATGCTTAGAGATGACGGTGGCTGTGGGATATGTAGCCGTGCATGCTGGAGTTGTGAAGTTGTCTACTACCTCCGTTTTCTCTCACTCATTACTAGCACCTACGGCGAGCACACAGCTGAAGGTTTCAATGGTCAAGCTTGTCACTAACGGCGGCCCGGGTCTATACGGCTGCATCCTGAGCCATGTGGCATGCATGCATCGTTCAGCACTAGTCAAGCTCGCGGCATCTCTGGAAAACTGACCAAAAGCTGGCTGGGCCACCCGATAAACTCGGACACGCAGATATTCCGATGTTCTGGAATAGATGAGGGGAGGGGAGTCCCAATCCGGATGTATCCGAGGACAGTGGGGGGGCCTCAGCACCGGGTCCATTTAAGAGTCTTAGGCTTAATGTCGTCTTCACGACTGCGCTTCGGACGGCTGAGGCAGGGAGAGGGTGTCTGAGGACAGCCTTCGTCCTCGGGCTCGTCGATCATGTCAGTTTCCTACCCATCCGACACAGCCATATCCCCAGAACGGCCCTCAGGCTGCTGCTCCTCGACGAAGGCAACGGCGTCTAGAGCAGATGCATCGGGCGAGGAGGGTGGAGCGGGAGCATCGTAGAGTTGGTCGTCAGACCCCTCTCCGCCGTCAGAGAATCCAGACAGCGAGGAGAACTGGGGGGTCTTGGGCGAACGGGGCGCGTAACCCATCTCGGGCCGCTTGTCCTCGCCCTTGTCGCTCGGGTACGCCTTCCCGCAGGCCTGCCTGAAGAACATCAGAACCGTTTTGTGGTTCACGTTATCAGCGAGGTCCTTCAATCTCGCCAGCTCCGCAGGGGACGGGGGTTCAGGGGGACTGATGGGCGGCGTGGGTTGTGCATCGTCGTCGAAAACGAAAGCAACTTCACCGCCTTGGCAGCCTTGAGCCTGAGACGGATTGGGAGGGACAACTGTGTTCAGACGCTCGAGCGTATAAAGCGCAGAGAACCAAGAGAGGAGAGTGCTGATCAGGTCGTTCATGGGATGGTTGTAGTTCGGGGGTGCAAGTGGTGCGGGGGGCTGCGATGGCTTGGAAGACGCGGAGGGCTTTGGAGCCTTAGGAGGGACGTTCACCCACATGAACTGCAAAGACGTGGTAGGGCCGCAGGAATCGATCGGTATTCTGCCAGTTTCCATGGTGCGGCGCTTTAACTCTGGCGCCATGAGCTCGTCTGCCAGCGTAAAACCGGATGAAACATCGAAATAATTGTTGAGGAACTGGCCAACGAATCTGTCTGGCAAGTTATGCTGGAGGAAGCGCACCGCGAAGTAGATGAGCACGTGGAAGAAGCACTCTATCTCGTCCGCGACGCAGACTGCATTCGAGGGATCGTCGAGGATGTGCACCGCAGAGAATTGCGGGGTACCCTGTGAAAGTCGTGTCAGGACGTCGTCAAGGTGAAGCTTAGAAGATAATGTCCCACCGTACGGCCAAGCTGACGCGGCTTTGAATCCTTGTGGAAGTCCTTGGAGAGTTCCCAGTCGGTGAGCAGGCCGCGCCAAGCGCCTTTCTTATCCTTGTACAGAAGGACGTTACCCCCACTGATATCACGGTGGATAATGCCAATCTTGAATGCTTCGCTGTGGGCTGCCACGGACATGAGATAAGGGGCAAACAAATTCTGAAACAAGCAACCATGTACCTTGTAGGCAATCATGCATGACCAGCATGAGTTGTCCGCTATTTTTGAACTGCGAAAGCGGTTTCCCAATCTCCTCGACGACGAGACGGTAGTGCTGGTGCCTCTTCATACGACTCTTGTGCTTATCGTTCACCTTCTTTTACGCGTCAGGGGCTTGTGTCGCCTGCCCGCGTATGTCGCCGTGAGCCACCAGCGTCGGGACGTGAGGAATGTTGGCCTCGTTTAGCCTCCTCAGGGTCTCCCCCTCCTTCTCTATCTCCGCACAATCGTCGCCAGCAGTGTCCACGATGACGCGCCAGCAATCCTTGAGGTAGACGAAGTGCTTGGCAAGAGTCTGGTTCTCGCCCGCGTCCGTGGGGAGCTCGACCGCGATGTGACAATGAGTTCCTCGACCGCGAACGCCTGGGGCCTGGAAGGACGGCTTGCCGGTTAGGAACCACCGATCCCGACCGGTCTTCTCGTCAGTGACGCGAAGCTTCCACCATGGCCACTTCATGTCGAGAGACTCCTGCCAGAGTTCGACGATGTGTTCCTCAGGTACTTCCTGGCCGTCCTTCTTGTACAGCCTCGGACCCTTCTCATTGCCGTCCGTATCCTTCCCATTCACTCTGGTCAAGG
This sequence comes from Ganoderma meredithae, assembly GCA_022814645.1. NCBI lineage: Eukaryota > Fungi > Basidiomycota > Agaricomycetes > Polyporales > Polyporaceae > Ganoderma > Ganoderma meredithae. The sequence continues at coordinate 1,804 of JAKLMY010000509.1, read as the reverse complement.
CATTCTGCACTTCCGACAAACGCTCTCTCATCATCTTCGCAAGGGGATCCCGTGCGTGTGGCGCGGGGTTGATGTACTTGGCGGTAGTGTCGTAGCCACTATCCTCGGGGGACAATCGGGTGTAACGCCAGAGGAACTCGACGAGGAAGTCTGTCTTCATTACGTTGAACCGCTTGGTGACGAAGAGGCCGGAGCGGTCGACGCGGAGGAGGCGACAGTTGACACCAATGAAGATGAGCATGAAGACGAACGTGCGGCACTGGTGGTGGAAGGTGAGCTCGAGGTAGGACAAGGCCTGGCCAGATGCGTCCCTGCGCTTGTCGCTGGATGGCCGCCCGGTGTCAACTCCATCCTCGAACGGATCGTCCTCGAGCTTGCACTCGGCGGGAAGGTCGATACCAGACCAACAGACGCGACGGAAGTCTTTCCTTTTCTTGGGGTCCATCTTTTTCGTCTTGTCCTTCTTCGGGACGCGCTTGCGAGGATACATGCCGCAATCGACGGCGAGCTTGGGGTCCGTGGCGTTGTCGACCTTATACGGCGTCGCGACGAACGTATGATCGGAGCCTCGAATGATCTTGTTGAGGGCCTTGGGCTGACGGAGGTGAAAAACATGGGAGAAGTGCTGAAAACTGGAGATGGCTTACGTATTCCTCATACATTTTCCTCTATGTGGTTGGTTTATCCATCTTCGCAAACGGGTTGGCTGGTTTACGACGCGCCTTCTTGCCTGCCGAAGAGGGAGGCTCTGGGACAAAGAGCTCTAGGAACTTCTCGGGTTCGACGACCAACGAGATGTTCAGCATATCCGAGTCACAGCCAGGCGCATTAGACAGCGTGCAACTCATGTCGCGGATAAAAGGCAGCGGGAAGAACAGAGGTTCGTGGGATGGGGATGTGGTGGTGGTCACGGTTGGGCGTTGATGACGACTCGGAGAATTGAACACATACTGGTAGGAGCTTTTATGAGCGCAGATGTACCACATCTTGGAGCCTCCTTCCAGATTCAGACCCGGCCATGTCAGGGAACGAGAGAACAATCAAAGACTAGATGGCGGTGATGGGAGTTGAAACCAACCATGAATCATTAAGCGCCCTCCAGCGCAGACAATATTTGGGCAGCGTGACCTCCATGTCACGCTCACGATGCTGCATTTCCACCATATGCTCCAACCACATTATTTCAAAGAATCGACAACAAAGGATGCATACCTTCAACTTTCTACCAATCGTAAACCCGGTGAGAATGGAAGGGAAGGATGGTAAGTTCAGAGACCATCACGCACCAATCAGTGGCGGTGCGCTGCAGGGGCTGCTCAGGGCGCTGGTTTGGAATACTTACAATCATTTCAACCTCGGTCACGGTGGGCTCCTGCGACCGGGACGTGGCCCAGCATGCGTAGCGAGATAGTCGACGATATCAACGGCCATAGAGAAATCATAAGCTGTAATATATCTTGATTTCGACCTGGATTGGAAGGAGACAACGTGTGCCATGGGCGGGAGAGACAATAGCTATTCAGCTGTCACGGGCGCTTTATGAGTCGAGCTCGTTCTTTCTCAACCACCACCGTCCGCGACGCGCCCCTCCAGCATATCTGAGTTTCAATACCCTCACTGCGCTGTAAACCGAATCAGTACAGCCAAATACTACCTTATTGGTGCTTGAATAGCACTGGGAAAGAACAAAACCCCTCTGCAGGTATGCAACGACGTCCTGGGGGGGGGGGGGGGGGGGGGCGGGGGGGGGGGGGGGGGCGGGCCCGGGGGGGGGGCGGGGGGGGGGGGGGGGGGGGGGGCGGGG
>JAKLMY010000508.1:0-15584 GCA_022814645.1 Ganoderma meredithae | reverse complement strand
TTATATACATGTAGGGACCCAAGGTTTCAGGCTATGTAGATAGTTACTGTAGCTATAGGTTCAAGGCTGTAGACCACGGGCTGCGGGTGGTGGGCTGCGGACTGTGGGCTGCGTACTGCGGACTACGGGCTGTGGACTGCAATCTAGGTACTTGGTTACTACGGGCTGTGGCCTGCAGGCTGTGTACCATGCTCTATGTACTCAGTTACTTCCTAGTGTAATAGGTCTTTAGTAATGAATGGAAAAAGTATAGGTGCAGTAAGCCTGCTTACTGTGTGTCCGTAACAGTGACTGTAAGTTACCTTCCCATCTCCCTTCTTCCACTCAAATGCTGCAGTGATCAAACCATCCCGCATCAGCACACCAACGACCTTCACTCAGGCTTCCTCGATATTGATGGCCTCGCACGCCGTGTCAACCGCCTCCTCACCCCAGCAAGTATGAGTGTGGTGCCAAAGGTTTCCAGTGGACGACCAGTCTTTGCTGTCAAGGAAACGACGGATCTGGGCACCACACTTCCGGGCCGTGCATTTGAAGACGTGCGAGCGATGATCATCGACATACTCAATCTCTGGTGTGGGCTCAAAGAAGGCGTAAATAGGGGAGTCCCATTTGGCCATCACCATCTCTACCCAGCCACATGGGATGACATCAGCACAGTGCCCCATCCCCAGAGTACTTCCAGGACTCACTGAGCTCCTCCTCCTCATCAAGAATTACAGGCTCTTCCTTGTCATCTCCGGAACTCGACTCAGCGCCTGACTTCAAGTTCTTGACTCAGTGCCTGACTTCAAGTTCTTGACTTAGTGCCTGACTTCAAGTTCTCACCTCCGGTGCCTGTGACATTGTCAGAGCCACTGTTGAGCACGGTGATCCCCTCATGCTCGAATGCAGCCAGCTCCTCCTCCTCAGTCTAAATGGTGGTGCGATGGTGGGAAGATGATGATGTGCCTGAGGATGGGGTAGTGGCAGTAGATGCACCACTTGCAGCTGAGGCAACAGAACGGCAGCTCCGAGTTGAGGCGCCTTCAGGGGACTTCTTCAGCGCATTCTCGCCGCACTTTTTTTTGTTCGCAGGGCCGCTGCCACTGCTGGCCTGGGTATGCTTGCGAGTTTTGGTGTTGGACTTGGCCATCTTCACAGGTTCTTGTTGAACAAGAATAGAGTGTGTTATCGTGCAAGACCTGATGAGATCACTGATTTTCCGAATATGTTACGCAGATTATATATTGACAGTCTAAAGAAATAGTACGAGCCTGGGAACCCTTTTAGGAGAATCTGTCCTAGTTCCACTGTTGGAGCAGTTCGGACCTTGAAATGCAGACTGAAACTGTATAGTATAACCCATAAATAGTACTTGTGGTGCCAGCCACCGCCTCCCAAGCACTACTGCGCACCTTGGATGTGATATAGCTCAGGTGGCTGTACCCGCACTTTGGGTGTCGGGTTATGCCCGGGTCGGGCAAGTGCCAACCCACACCCATACCCAGGTGTGAAACCCATGCACACCCACACGGGTTTTGGCTACCCATGTCCCTCCCTAGGTGTAGTATATTTTGCAAAGCATCTCTGGAGCTCTAGAATTCCTTAGACCTATTTTCTGGGGTAGGAAATGTGGCATTTCAAGACATTGCCACTTGGATATTCCCAGAGGTAGAACATGTCATTGCTCTCCTTTATCCCTCCCATTTCCTGCCTATGGACATGCATTTCCAGATGATATCTCATTTCATGGTCTGAGAAATTAGCATGACATCTCACCTATCCAGCCCCGAGAAATAGCTCCAACATCTATGAAAAAGTATAACTTTCCTCCCAATTTTCTGCCTATTTCTTGGGGGAGGACATTCCTGAATGCCTGCTATGCTGGATCAGAGTGTGACATAGCATTCTTATTTATTGCATCTTTGTCTAACACTGGTCTACTAGCATCATCAGTTTCTTCTAATTCAATCTGTATCTGAATCTGATTCTGAATCTGAGTAGGGCCTGTTGTTGAGCACATTTTCCTTGTAGAACAACCACTCCTTCAGTGCAGCCCCAGTCTCCGTATCCCACCACTCATGTTGAGGCCACTCTTCTGCTTTGGGTAGTTTTCTATCCTTGGGCAATGTCTGCTGCTTCATGCGCCAAATTCTGTCCATGCAGGATTCAACCTGATCTTTCACATCTTCGCAAATGAAACCCGACATGAGGCACTGCTGAAAATGTTCTCGGAGAAAGGCCCTGCTTGTCTCATCCTGGACCGCCACCGCCAAAGACAGATGGGGTATATTCTGCTTCACTGCTTCAGAGCTGTGGAAAACACAGATTTGGCCCTGGGGAGATGCTGCCTTCAAAGTATGGTAAATTCAGCCAACATATTTAATACTTCAGTGTAATAGAAGGAAGGAGCTTACATCTAAGTCTATTCCAAACGCATGATCCATGAAAAGGTCGTATATATCTTCACGCATCATGATCAAATTTTGAGGGACTTCAAATAACCCTGATGCCTGCCAACTACCCCTGGTGGTAAGGCTATATACTGATCGTAATTCAGGGCAATGCGGATAACACGGGTCCTACAGTTGAACAGAAGTAAGCCAACGTAGACCTTCGATGACTCACGGTGTTGAGATATGACTCACCCAAACATTGATAGGGGGTGGGTAGATCCATCGAAGCTCAGTGGTTCCAGTTTCATCTTTGTCTCCAATTCCTTGGGTTCCCGTCACAACACACAGTCCTTGGTTGTGAGGTAGAAGGAGGGCCTCTGCCTTCAAGTCATCATGAACCTTTGCCTGTCATAGCCGCGCATTGACAGTGATAAATGAACTCAGTGGGTCTAAGACGCTGAGCATTGCATAGTAACTGCACTCACAATAGGAGGAAGGTTTCTTTTGGAGAATGATGGGACACTTTCAACGCCATCGAACTTTGAGAACAACCGCGTAGCCTGATCATGCTTAGGCTTGCTATGTTTGGCCTTGTATACTGCCGTACCGGGTGCTGCGCCTTGACGTTGTGAAAATGTGTCAGTGATTGGTGTATCGGAAATTGAAGACAGGAGGGGTAGTCGGACTAGTACCTGCAAAGAAGTATAGCATGTAGTCTCCTGCCTCAACCTGTGCTGTGCGTTGAACCTCAGGACCGCAAGGTGGCAATGTAGGTCGGCATCTGATAGCATCTTCGTCGCCCAGGTCCAAGTCCTTAGGGTTGCCAAGGGGTTGAAGCAGAACAGGTGCCATGGCAAGCCGTATAGTAGATGAATCGTCCGGTAGATTTTGGTAACAACGCCTGATGATCCTAAACAGTGTTTCAACAGTGATTCGGCTTTCCGGACCTTCAACATAGAGCATGTCACAATTGAAGCCTGTAGTTGAAGGTTATGTCGTTGGTATCTGATAGGACCCATGAAGTATGGAAGGGAAGTCGCACTCACATGCTATGAGCCTGTCGTACAACCACAAGAATGTCGTGGCGTTACGCTGCTTCGCCAGCTGGGTATTGTGCGCAAGTTTAAGACATGCAGCGGAGTAGGCGGAATTGTTGACCTGCGCCATCGTGCTGGAAGTATTCAAACGGGGGTTGTTTGGAATGGTTGAGGAGATTTGAATGTGCAAGGCTTTGAAAAGTTTGATGAAGGGGATCCAGGCAAGCGGTCGGTTTATATGCATGTCTCGGACTCTATCGTGATAAACGCCCGCCGATATGGCCCGCCAGCCGCTAAAACGGTGCAGGATCCTCGCCACCATTCTTGTGACCAGTGTTGGGCAGAGCTCTGGCATACGATCTCGTTTCAGGCTCTTGAGAATGTATCCCTGGGAATATGCCACGATCACGGCGCACTTCATCACTACTTCATCCATTTGTTTCAGGGGACTGGATTTGAAATGGCTGAGTCGGTTTAGCAGTCACTGCAGTTTCTCACTAGAGCGATGCCGCGGACTCAGAAGCGGCGGCGGCAAACTTGAGTATTACGCGATGAGGTCGGTGGCTCCGTGCACGTGTACGACTGACATCAACAAGTGACAGGGCTAGTGATTGCAGAAACCACTGCACAAATACAAGAAAAGGGAAACTCTGACAAGACTTGAGCTGTGCACTGCGTGAAGAGATTCCGGGACTCCAGCTGACTCCAGGCCATGATCGGGTTGGGTCTGCTGGATTAGGCAGTTGCGGAAGATCCGACATAGTTGTAGTTGTTTGCTGGCCAAGTCGATTAAGAGAGCAGGATAGCCATCTTTGCATCTACAGTACCATAACAGTCCAACAACAGGTACCGGGACGTTGGAGGCCGTTGCCACATTTCACAAGATGCGCAATTGTCTATCCAACCACACATTCACATAGTCCGGAGTGCCCAGTCCAGTGATCTGCACGAATGAAGCTTCATCAGCCTACTATCTTCATGGAAATCTGATGCAGAAGACTCGACGGCGTACTGCATTCCAGGCATGATCGAGGACTCCGCCGTCCCGCACCCGACGTTGCTCCCGACTGTGATGTTGTTAAACATATCTGTCGCTACCGTGCCCGAGTACGACAACGGGTTAAGGAATCCGAGCATTGGGCGAACTGGTTGTTAACGAGCGCGATCACACTCGCGAATATAAGGCTCGACGCTGATGTTCTCGTTCACGCAGAATCCAGGGGTGAGTAGAAATGGGGTTTCCTGCTCGAAGAGGAAGTTGACAAGGTCGGCTGGTAGTACTAGTGAGCTCCGGAGCAAGCTTAAGTTTTTACTGTAGAGTCGCAGAACGGGCGCTTGCCCGGGGCTTCCGAGTCAGCGCCGTTTGCCATTCTGGCGGTGCCCACCTCTCCTTTACTGCCTTGTCTCCTTGGGTCTGCTCTTCGTATATTGTGTCCTCAGGGATAATTTGACCTTGTACCCTGGGTCTGCTATAGGCTTTGTGTCTACTATGCAGGTGGGGAAGATTGTGGCACCGGCACATCCAGACGCGCTTCCAAAGGCCGTATGTACTAGTACAACGCGGTACTACCGCTCTCGAGTCTCGAGGTGAATGTCGCGCTCCCAAAGTCCCTTATTTTCCCATGATGGCCAGCCAGGCAACTTAGTGACCGCTGACCGGGACTCCACCTTCAAGGTCTTGATCACCATCGCTGAGTCGACGCCACAATCCTTACTCCGGTCCGCCGTACTACCCAGGGTTGTTGAGTACCTGTCTACTTCATCATTCTATCGGACCCTTCTCCATTATTCGAATTTCATTCGGGCATTCACCTGAGACAGCATCAACAGGTCAATCTGTTTCATGCAGAATGGATGCACAGCGGGTGTAGGCTCATCGTGCCGCTGTAGTACTTAAGCCCAGGGCTTTGGGTTTTCTTCGTCAGTACACCGCACCCCAAACATTTCACAGAGCTATAATCCCCCCTAACCCACCTTCTTACTTGCAAATATGGTTAACATTGAAATATTTGGCAGTAGTCCTTCGAAGTATCCAAACCAAGACCAAAGAAACATTCATATCTGGGGTTTGGTCAAGCCCCAACTTCTCAAGTATAGGAAATTGATTGCAGGTAAGAGGTGCAGCTCCATAATTTCAAGCGAACTTGGACTAAAATCTGTGCTGTAGGATTTTATAATCATCAAGACTTGGTCACATATCAGATGCTGTATGAATGGCTTGCTCTTGTTGTCCGGCTTCCGAGTGAGAGCGAAATTAGTGAGCACTTCAAAGAGGTTGTGGTCCAGCCTTCAGTATCGCTAATCTTCCTGAATTCACTTACACATCAAGGTCGAAAATTCACGGACGAGACAAGGTTGCAGTCAAGTTTCGGATTGGTTAGGCTGAGAGATGCATTGGACATTGGCAACTCGAACGAGGAACCGGACCCACGGTCCGAGGAAGGAATGTTTCCGCGTCTTGGTTCAAGCGACGCGTCCGTCAAGGATATTCTGTCCAAAAAATGGATCAATAGAAATAGGGAGGATCCCTGCGTTGCAGGGCACTACCTGATTTTCTACGGCCTCTTTCGGCACACTCGGAGCGGTACTGAAACTGGGTCCAGGAGGGAGGAACTAGTAGAACCAGACTTACTACTAACACCTGTCTTTGAAGACAGCATTTTCTCCCAGAAGCGTAGTAAGAAACTCCACAGGGATCCTGGTGAAAATACTCGGGTGCGCGACAAACTTTGCAGCATGTCTTCGTGTCTCTGAATATGCAGCCTCCCAGTCAGACCGTCTGAGAACAGTTGTCAGAAGCCGTGACAAGCATTGTGTAATTACCGAGACCCAGCCTATGCCGCGTGGCCGCGGCGTAGACTTCACTGGTTTTGAAGTTGCCCACATATTCCCGATTGCATGGGCGGGAAAGGTATGTACTGTGTCATCCAACGTAGATATCGTCAAAGTATCTCATTCATGGCATCCAGGACGTGATCCTGAAGTATCTATCGATGGATGGAGCGAAACGGAAAATCCAATCGCTGGTCAAAACTCGTGAATTAGGAGATAGAGCCCGAAATGCACTTCTGTTACGTGCAGACATACATAAGTTGTTTGACCAACATGTGTGGTCTATATACAAGGTATGCCGACTGCTCCATTGGTTACTTTGAACAAGTAATAACGTTCAGTAGAACAAAATTGTTATTTTTGAAGGAGAAGTGCCTCATAGCATGACCCCGGAGCGTTCAGACTGCCTCCAGAGGACATTCGAAAGTGTCGGGTCCTCCACAAGGTTGGACTATGTTGACGTCAAAAAGTTTGACTGGTGGTCCAATGATGGCGGTCCTGATGACGCTGACGACGAAAAGTCCTCTGGGGACGGGGACTCTTCTGAGGACTTCACGCCCGAGGAGGTATTATCTGAGCCCCCCAATGCGGATTTGATGTTGTTTCACTTTATATGCGCATTGCACAAGAACATTATGGGCGCAGGACCCAAGGCTTCGGCGTAGGCTTCGAATGACATACAAATTTTGTACTGTCAATGACAATATACAGTCGAATCTCATGCGGACATCATGAAACGTATGCTCTGCCAGTCTAGACCAGATGCACCCGGGTGTCATCGCGTGAATATGAAAGAATTGTGGACGGACCAGCGTTGCCAAACGCGTCCCATCAACCCGCGGTTAAGACCAGAGGTTAAATTTAAAGGTCATGGCAATCTCGAACAGAAGTACGCTCAGTATTACTGATTTTCATCCTCAGGCTCATAACCACGCCTGTAGGGCTGAAATTTGCATACAAGCTTATGTTACTCACGACCTTCTAAGACTTCAGGTCCCTGCAGAATCCTCAACTGGCTCAGTCCCAAGAAGACAATGGGCGCCATGATCAAGATGAGCATAGACGCATTGAAATATCGATGATATAGGCCTCAAGAGGCGACAAGACACCGAACACCACGGAAAAAACACCTCAGAGTGAGGACGGTGCTGGGGGATTGCAGAAGACCCAACATTACAGCGTCGAGCTCTAGTGACGAAGGCGTTTGAAATCAACCCCAAGAAGGGCCGTAAACAGGAGGAATGAGCACAATTCGACCTCAATCCTCAATTAATCAGCCGGCCAAGTGGCTTCGAGTCCTCCCCGAATCTTGCAAAGTGCGAGAAAATATTGGCCATCCCCCGTTTCAGCAGCACTCGCGAGCTGTATCATCCCATCTGAGTGCGGCTTGAACTGATACGGCGACTTAGTCGAAACCGCACAAGGGCTACAGCCTCTCTAAGCTCTCCAACAGCACCTTCACTCCCTTTCCATCCGCCTCCTTGACCACCTTACGCATCTCCTTGTCGAACCAGCCCTTGACCTCCGCTCGCTCCGCCATCTCGTCCACAGCATGTTCTGCGAGCTGCTCGCACAGTGCGGCAACGACAAATGCGCCATCGCCCTTCGCCATCGCAATCGTGTTCTCGCGCCCAACGCGCTGCACGAAGCGAACAGCGAAGTCCCGCGCGGAGAAGCGCGCTGCACGCTCTATCGTGCGCGTGCTGTGTGAGAAGTGGCCGCCTTGGAGGAGGGTCTTATAGAGCCGGGAGGTATGCGGGAGGCTGATCGGGTGCGGATTCGCAGGGTCGGCGGAGGGGTAAGGAACGGTGAGGGCGGAAAGGAGAGTGTCGGATGCGGCATATTTATCTGTGGAGGGTCAGCAGCTCGTAGGTACGCGGACGAGGACTTTTACGTACCTCCGTCGGCTTCCAACATCACCTCAAGAACTACCAGACTTCCACCCGGGTCTCGCGAGACATCTGTACCGCTCTGCGCTATCCAGCTGAGCAAGCCTTCGCTGGCGGCTTTTCGGATCTCGGATGTGCGTAGCTCATCGTCCTTCTTACTGGTCTTCGCACGTATAGAATCGGTCTCCGCTAGGGTTGCTATTTGTGCAGGTGTAAAATGTCGTCTTGTCCTTGGCGAAACCAGGTAGAATAATGCGCGTCGCCCTTGTGGGGAGGCGTATAGTAAGCGTGCGAAAGAGACGATGTCCGATACTAGAGACTTCGCCGTAAGTTTTGTGTCACTAAGACACAGTTAGTTTCTATTGAAGACGGAGAGGGACGGAAATGAGCTTACTCAATGATATCTAGTGATGTAAACAGGACGAGCTGGGCCTCGTCATCCTTGCACATTCGCTCAACGTGCGGTTTTATCGTTTTCACGATGTGTTTTCGGTCCTAAGGAGCAATGTCAACACAACGTAACTGTTGAGTCTCTGATCAGCTAACCTTGGCTGTTCCCCATGCGATGAACTCGCGGACTACGCGGCTGCCATCTTTTGTATGGACCATCTCAGCGAGTACGTCCTGGCATCTGAATGGTGCGGTTTTAACAGATGATGTTGAAAATGAGGTTTCATGACGACCTACGTTTCAAAGATCTCTCGACGCAGTTTGTCGGCTTCAGCCTCATCTTCGACCTCGGATACCGCGGCAAGGTACTCCCAAGTTGCACGGTGGACAATCGCGTGTGAGACAGCGCCCTTGTCTGGATTATTGAAACTGGAACTCGAAATGAGCCCCAGCGCGCATGCTCGAAAGTGTCCGGTACGAACATTGTGACCAAGTTGTCTTTCAACGACCCAAGTATGCGTCTTCGACGATCGCCCTCGAGACCCTCCATAAGACCCCTCAGCCCGCGTTTCGAGCGTTCTTTCTCGTCATCGCTGCCCACTGTGACAGTGAAAAGGCTTGCTTCTTTGCCATAGAAATCGCGGAGAAGGATAGAGCGTTCGTAGGCGTTGGTATAGAGCTCGAACGCGTCTGCGAGCACTCCGGACGCCTCGCGGTGCAGAAGAAGTCGAAGGACCTGTCCTTGAAGTCCACGAAGGATGCTGGCGCGGTATGTGGGACAAAAGCGGATAAGCTTCGTGACCAGGAACTGTACATCAATGCACGTGCATTCAGAAATGTGGGTCGAGGAAAATAGATAGGTGTGGGCATACCTTTGAATACTTACTCTGCGCAAGGTCCCGATACCTGCCCTTGAGCTCCTCCGCGATCTCGTTCCGCTCCTTCTGACCACCGTATTTGACCGCGGTCTGGACAATGCGGCTTGCGTCATGCTTGAAGACGATATCCTTGACTTTTCCGCGCAGGACATCCATGAGGGCGTTCATGTGCTTCGTGCGGTCCGCCTTGGAGAGGTTTTTCTGGCGCGCAAGCGTCCAAGCGTGTTTTGCTTGGACGAGAAGGGCAGAATGGGGTTTGGAGGCTTTTCGTTGCTCGAGGAGGGCGCGTTGTGCTTTATGCGATTCTCGTGCAGCTTTACGCCGTGTTGGGGATGCACAGGAAACCTCATAAGAATTGGGTACGTACCATTTGGGTCCGTAGCAGAGTCCTCTGCTACGTCCATCTCATCACCGGCCTCCTGCAATTCATCTTCCTCCGGGAACTCATCCTCCGAGATTTCCTCATCCGATGTCCCTTGACTATCCTCCAGAGTGTTTCTTGTGACTGGACGGCTCCGTCTCTTCGCCTGAGACTCAGTGGTTTTTTCGAGGTGAGGTTTCTTCGACTTGGGTGCGACGGGTTGCGACGGTGCCGTGCGCTTTTTCGAGGATTTCTTCGCTGTGGATGACATATATGTGGGCGGGATTAACGAGATTGTGGGGTGCGCTGAGGGAAGAAGTGAAAAGGAAGAGTGATGGGGGAACAGGGCAGTCGAGCAGTCGACTCCTCGGAGTCTCGAGAGCCTTTGAAGTTTGGGGAGCAGCGCACAATTCTCATCTGCGCCGGCGCCTGCGGTCTGCGGCCCGGAGCACCGGACCGAGCCCTCAACGCAGCAAGTGGCGGTGGCAGCGTTCGAGTGTCACCAAGCCTGGATCAAGCCTCTGCCCAAATCGTTGTTTCTAAGACGCGTCGGCGATGGAACCATATCTACTGGACGCCCGAGACCTTGCACAAGATGGGCTTGCGACAATGAGTATTAGTAGAAGCACTGGCAACCACCAGTCCTTGACTCGGAGTTCGCACGACCGTCAGACGCGAGCAGGGATGATGGATCAGAGAAGAAGAAAATCTATTGGATGAGAGCCACGAGATGGATGATGACATAAAAAGGACATTCTAGGACGTTGCAACACATGATACATGATATGGCGTGCAGAGATCCAGGAAATTTGAGTGGTACGCGAGATAGTGACGGTAGAACAAATTCAAGCAGAGGGAGAGGGCATGGCACCGACACTCCTCCAGTACGCGACCCACTTCTGCACATCCTCCACACCGATCTGCGGGAGCGAGGTATCGCGGAGAGGGGCGCAGCGCTTGGCACTGTCCTCGATGTCGAGTAAGATCGCAATGCCGTTGCTCTCGGGGACGAGCGCCTGGGGCTTCGTGGGGTTGACAAAGGGCGCCTGCCACACCGACAACAGCCGGATGGCGGGTGCGACGTACTCGGCCAGCTGGGCGTTCGGAGACTCGACCTCAGCGACGAGCTTCGCAAGCCACTTCTGGTAGGGCACGGTGGGGACCTTGAGAACCGACGAGAAGTGGCCCATGATGTCGGCCCACGAGATCGGGCGTGGGTGGCGGACGTGGAACATCGAGGTCGTGGAGGTCGTCTCTGCGATCTCAGCGATGATGGCCGCGCAAGTGTCTGCCGGGAGCCAAGAGATGACCTGCCGTGCTGTCAGTTTACCACGTTGTGGGAAGAGACAAGTGTCAACTTACACCCTGGCCCTGAGGAAGACATCCGAGGGCGGCGCTGGCACAGATCATGGACGGCAGCCACTCCGACAACTTCCAGGCGCCGTTCGCACCACCGCTCAGCTGGCCGATACGGATGACGACGGACTGGACGACGTTGCGCTCTGCCGCGATCTCGAGGAGGCGTTCAGCAATCCACTTGGATTCGGTGTACCCTGCGCCAACGGCAACGCTAGCGGCGATTGGCACCTCCTTCGGGTACGTAGTCTCCTTGTAGTCTGTTCGGTGTTATCATGAGCAAGTTGTACACAATCCAGGTTGCTCATAAGCCACCTACTGCGGAAGATACCGAGACTGCTACCGTAGAGGAGTGTGACAGGACCAAACTCTTGCGCGTCCTTGGAGAGCTTGATGAGGCTACGCAGTCCCATGAGGGGGCCCTCGAACGACGACAGCGGGGTCTGGAGGTTGATGGGCCATCCTACATCGCGAGTCAGTAACGGGGTCAAACAGAAGTGACCAATTCACTTACCAAGGTGGAGGATGTGGGAAACGCTGACCCGGATCTATATCGCAATGAGATCGAGAACACAATCATATCCACATGTTTACTCACCTCCTGGTACATGTCTTGGGCCATACCGAGCGACGGCTTTTCCAGAACACACGTCACGGCCTGGAAGCGAGCGGACTCGAGCAGAGCGGTGTCGAGACCACGGAACTTGAACGCAGCCACCTGGCGCTCCTTCGCGCCAAGACCATCATCCCCAGGGCGAACGAGGGCGTAGACCTTCTTGAAGCCGGAGTTCTCAAGGAGGTGTGCGAGGGCGTGGGCGCCAAGACTGCCCGTAGTTCCCGTGACGACGATGACACCGAGACTGTCGCGCTGAGCAGGGCCCTTCGTCGTGGAAGGAGCCAAGTCTGCGCTGAGCCGTGCGAGCAATGCCTCCATCGCCTGGACCTTCTCCGCGGCGGGGTCCTTCTCTACCACCGGCGCAGAGCTAGCAGCCGGCTGATCGGGCGTAGCGGCCTCAGCGGCCTCCTCAACCCTCGCCAAAAGGTCCTTGACGGTGAGATCGGCGAGGAGCTGCAGCTGGGAGATGGCGACGATCGGGCGCAGGGCGAAGGATAGCGAGGCGGCCGACAAGGAATCAAGACCGTACGACGTGAGCGGGACGTCGGGCGAGACATCTTCCTCCTTCATGTCGAGGATGTGGCAGACGATCTTCATCAGGGACGGCTTGCCGTCTCCATCCTGGGCCGCGAAGTCGTCGCCATCGTCGGGGACGAGGTGGTCGTACATCGGGGAGGGGCCCATGTTGTCGCGGACACCGCGCCAGTCGAAGGCGGGGACATACTGCCACACAGAGCCCCCCCGCAGCTTCCGGATACCGTCTCCAATGTAGTCGCACAGCTCTGAGTGCAACTTGTCAGCTTCCACTACGTGTCGGGGATAGGCTCCAAGACACACCTCGAGTGGACATTCCCCACGCGGTGACGTGACGCAGGCGAGACTGGTAAGAACCGTCCGTCGTCGAGACCAGTCTGCTGTCCGTGATGGCCGGCGAGACGATGGAGAAGGCGTTCTTGTACTTGCCAGTCATACCAGCCAATGCCGTGTTCGCTCTGTTCACGAGGGGTGAGTTAGGAGGATTTACTATCTAACAACCAGGACCACTCACGTCGCGTAGTTCGTCTGACCAGGGTTGCCGAACACTCCAGAAATTGAGGAGAAGGTGATGAGGAAGTCCAGCGACTTGATGTCGATGACGCGCTCGAGAACTTCAAATGCCTGGACTTTAGGAGGGAAGACGACATCGAAACTCTCCTGGGTATGCGCTGAGAACGAGCGGTCGTTGAGCAAGGCGGCCATGAGCACGCATCCTCCGAGAGGGGCGGAGACGTTCTTCAGCAGCGCCGCCATGGCCTCCTCTGATGCAGCGTCGACGCCAGGCGTCTGGAGCGTCAGGTCGGACAAGGTGCGAAGATGGTGCAGGATACGCTGGGAGACCCAGTCGCCAGCCCTGTCGAGAGTGGACGGCCCAGACCGCGAGGTGATTGTGATGTGCCGCGCGCCATTCTGTTGAGAAACCAATGAGATGATTGACGCGTGTAGATGAGAAAAAACAACAATACCTTGTACATCCAATGAGCCATGTACAAACCGAGACTGCCAATACCTCCGATGAGGACATAGCTCTTCTGTGAGTCAAAGAGGCTGACGGAAAGAGATGCCCTCGAAGTCTCCGCCGGGAGGAGCTGGGAGGGACGGACAACGGAGGCGGATGGCGTTGCCCGAGTGCTGTGATACTTGAGCGACGCGCGCAGAGCGTCACCGATGACCCATGGCTCCTTAGCAATAACGCCGGCGAGGCCGTCCTCAGGATCGTTCCAGAAAAGCATCCGTCCGCGACCCGCGGAGAGGAGAGAACGGAGGATGGTCACGTCCTTCTTCTCACGGGAGCCGGAAAGAATGAAGTGGGGCTTGTTGAGGTAGCTTGGCGCAAGGTTGGCCTTCTCGAGGCCGTCGATTAGAGTCGCTTTCAAGCCAAGGCTCGTGGAAATATCGCGCAGCTGCGCGCCAAGGTCCCCTTGAGGGTCATGGATAAGGACCCGAGCACCCTTGAGACGTTCGGGCTGCGAGAAGGCGGGAGGGCTGAGGGCAAGAGCGAGAATAGTGGAAGATACGAGAGGAGGGACGGCGAGCGACGTGCTGCTGGATCCGAGTTCGACGATGCTGCCTTTGTGGGCTTCAATGTGGCTGGAGATGGACTTCGTCGTGATACCGACGACAGGGACAGAAGAACCGTAAGCGTCGACCTTGCCGACAAACTGCCAAACGCCGGCCGAGCTGGATGCGACGCCGCCGATCTGCACGACGGTGTGGTCTTCAGAAGCGCGCGGAAGGTCGGTCTGGACGACCTCGCCGTTCTCCAGTGTCCAAGGCTTGTCGAGTGAGAGGGGGACATGGGACGCAGGAGGCTCGGCGAGCTCGACACGGGGCGCCGACACAGAACCGTCGACGCCCACCTTGAGTTCGACTTCCTTTCCGACCTGGGACACCAGTTCGCGGGATGCCTGAGCCACACGAGCGCGCGACCAAGAGGGATCGAAGGTCGCAACGCGAAGTGTCCAGGAAGGGTACTCCCGACGAAGGGCTCTCGTGAAGCCGAGCGCAGCGTCGCTGTTCAGTGAGCCCTGAGCCACAAAGAGGAGGGACAGGGGCTCCGAGACGTCCAGCGCGGAAAGGGTGGCCTGGAGCTTGATCTCCTCGCCCCGGACGTAGTCGAAAACAATGGCGGACACATCGTCGTGCGACGACGGCGGGGTGCTTACGCCACTGAGGGACCCGGATCCGGAGTTTGAGGGCGTGGCGGAGCCACTGCCGTTGGCAGGGCGTGCATCGCGGGAGACGTCCAGTTGCAAAGCCTCAGACAGCGCGGGCGCATCGTGGGGGGCACCAATTGTCAGACCGAGAGGCTGGTACACGACCTCGTAGCGGGTCGGGAGTGCCTTGACGCGGTGACCGTGCAAGGCAACGTCGATCCCGGTGAGGTCGAGAATCGGTGCGCCCTGCTCATCGAGAATCATGGCATTGTAGGTGATCGCATCTGGCATTCACGACGTTAATGAATATGTTAAACCAACATATGACAGCCCAATCATGACATACCAGGAGACCAGTTGACGAGGGTTGCATATCCATAGACAGTCTTGGGGAGCGGGCCGGTGCGGAGAAGGCGAATGGAGGACACCTTGGACGGGAGGTGGTACAGCTCGGAGTCGTAGTTGCCCGTCAACGTCGGATGGACCATGACATGGATCGCCGCGTCCAGAATGGCAGGATGCAACCGGTAATCCGCAAGGCTAATCGAAATCGCGTCAGCACCTGTCCGCTAATCTGCCGCCGGGGAGTACGTACTTGGGAATGTCGCTGTCAGCACCGCGAACCTGGGTGAGGACCTCGACAGCGCCATTTGGTCCGCGGGAAACGTGACACGTCTGGATGCGGCGGTACATCGGGCCAAACTGTGCAAAGGAACCCATCCGTTCGTAGAAGCCTGTCGGAAGCAGTGTCAGAAGATCCCTGATCAGCTTCTCCTTCAGATGGATGACTCGCCGTTCATATCGACTGCGGTCATTCTGTTGCGAATAGCCTGCAAGTCGACAAACTGGACGGCAGACTGATCGATGGGCTCAAGGGACAAGAAGCCCGTTGCATGGCGGCGGTTATACTGTAGTCAATGTCAAAGCGTCAGAAACCACTCCATACACGACAGAACAGTCGGAATCGCCCGTACTTGGATGGGCCAGGCCTTCGAGTAGTCCGTAGACGACGCGCTGTTGACGCTCCAACGCGTACCCTCCAACTTGACTTCGACAGGCACAGGGCGCTCGGAAGACAGAGGAAGGAGGCCGTGGAACTCGACGTCGAAAACCTCCGTGGCACCGAATTCGAATGCCTGCCAATGATGCTGTCA
>JAKLMY010000507.1:0-15620 GCA_022814645.1 Ganoderma meredithae | reverse complement strand
TCGCGTGACCTGTAAGTCATTTTCAGTCTTTGTCAATGGCAATGTACATGGCCACTCACTTATGTTTGTACTAGTGTCGATTCGGGACGACAAGCCCGAGCTTCAGAGCAACAGCGAGAAGTTCAAGATCAGCAAGAATGACAAGGAGTACGACAACTTCTGCAAGGACGGCAAGGACAAGGATGGCAAGGATTGCAAGAACTGGAACGACGGCCAGAACGGCGGTCACTAAACCCGCCAATTCTCCATCAACTCCTCTTGCTCGACCCCCTTGCCCTTCCACCCCATACATACCCTAGCACGTCGTTACCATCCCCAATTTCCACTTCTTTACTGTTGTCGTGTAGCTCTTGATGATCCATTATCATATATTGCGATGTGGTCCTACATATATGCACTTGTTCTGTCCATGATGCGCGTGAAAAAGCCAATAAAACCTTGAAAGTAGTTCACCACGATCAATTCAGCATGTTATGATGTGTTCTCTCGTCGACTCCCACCGACCTTGCACAATCACCAGTCCGCGAACCCCACAATCTTCCCGTCCCACGCCCACCAAATCTCCTCGTCCTCCTCGTCTTCCACGTTGCCGTTACGGTCGTCGACATCGGCAACGACAGGCTCGACAGGAGGCGCAGAACGTCGCTCCTTCTCCATGTCCGCATACGCTGTCCCGCCCTTGCAGCCAATCCAAGCTCCCTCAGTCCGGACGCCCCTCGTTCTGGTTTTATTCTTCCTTGCATAAACAGAAGTCGCGACCGCACCCGCGTCTTCGAGGAAGCCGTCGAGCACGCCGTCGAGCGTGCGCGTCAGGTTCTGCCGCGCCGCCCACGCCGGGTGCAAGAACCGTCGCGGCGCGCGCAAGAACAGGTGCGTCTGAGTCGGCGCTAGCGCAAGAGTGCGAGATGTAAATTAGGTTAGTCAGATTCTGTGGGGGTGGGCGACGTGATGAAAGGCCTTAGCCTGAGCGGAACTCACTTAGCTCGCTGGACATGTCGCCTTCGCCATCCACCCAGGCGTTCATGAGTGTGCGGGACAGCAGGCGCTCGGCGGCGCGCAACGCTAGCTGTTCCTGCGCGTAGCTCAATTCTGGCGGCGCGGGAGACGCCGAGTGGGGACTTGGACTCGGAGGCACAGATGTACGAGGGGATGGTTTGGACGGTCCCTGCGAAAGCTCGGGCTTGGGGGTGGTCTGGGGCTCTGGGGCCACCACGGGGTCCGTGGAAGAAGATGGAAGAGAATGGATGAGTGTGAACGGCGTAGGCTTCACAGGAAGCGGTGTGGCAGGGATGTGGGGTGAGGGTAGGGACTCGGGAGATGGGGCGAGCGAGCGTTTCGGGGGCGAAGGGGAGGGTGAGCGGGAGGATGGGGGACTCGAACCACCGCCGAAGGATACGTCGTCTCTCGCGTCCTCGTCTTCGCTTGCGTCCACTTCTGAGCCGCTCCCTTCCTCTTCGTCTTCCTCGTCGCTATCCTCGCCGCAACAGCAGTCTTCGAACTCCTCACTATCCTCCGCACTATCGGATTCACCCTCCGATTCCTCCGAATCGTCCTCGGCAACATCGCATGCTGGGAGCTCGTATGGTCGCGTGCCCCAGACCTTGATGTCTAGACCGTCGATCGTGAGCACGATGCGGGCGCGCGCAGTGTTTGCACTTGGCCCCAGGACGAACATGAGGTGTGCCGTGCCTCTACTCGGCCTCGCCACGCTGTTTGGCTGGACATTGAGGTGCCCGTTCTCGTCGCTAGTCGCAGTCTCCGCTTTCGTTTTGGCAGACCGGCATTTGGCGTATGCAGTAGATAGCGCAACGAAGGTGGTTTGGAGGTGGGAGGAGAGAATGTCAAAGGTGGCTAGGAGCTCGTCACGCTTCTTCGCAACTTTGGGGTTGCTCTTGCCGCCGGGCATGCGGGAGAGCTGAGCGACAGGACTGCAGCTCGTATGCGTGAGTTCGAAGTTTCGGAGTACAAGATTGCTACTCACAATGGTATCTGGCTCTTCAGGAAGAGAGTGTGGCCCAAGAGGGACAAGGACAGGGCTGCGGCCATGGTATGGGATATGGACCGAGTTTCGAGGATAACTGTGGGTACCTTGAGCCGCTCAAAAAATTCCACACGACCCAACCCATCCTCCCCTCCTTCTGCCAAGGATTGTGAAGCGCTAACCGCGACTGCATCGTTTGGTGGTTGATTAGCCATCGAGCTAGGGCTGGGGATTCGGATGGCGTGAGCCTCCACAAGTGTCGAGCAGGACAATGGTGGAGGTGAAGCTGCAGGTGCCAAGATCATCGTGCACTGTGGTCAGAGGTGGCTTCAAATTGGCCAAGAGTGTGATAGGATGCACGTTGGTCGACGAGGCGTCGTCGTGGTTCAACGAAGACGCGGAGGCGGGTCGCGTCCGCCCGTTGCGCGTGTCTGTCACGTGGTATGGGTTTAGGGCCGGCTTAGGCGCGGGGGCACAAAAATTGGAGCACGGGAAGCATGTCGAGCTCGTCCTTTCCTTCCATCCAAGTCTATGCAACACGATTTTTGTTCATCCCCTGATTCTGTTCTCTCAGCTTTTGGGTCTGCTCTGGCGACATCTTCTGCCAATATCATTACCCACTCGCTCATGCCTAGGGACATGGCTTTCGTTGCCTTCGTCTCCTTTACTGGTGATGTGGAAGATTGACGACGCCCTCTCCACGCTTGAACGTTCGGACTTCGTGTCACATCCCCGTGGACGATCGAGCACTAAGAAGAGCATACATCCGCACCATGGTCTCATCATCGAGTGTGTCCGTAGGGTATGTTTATCTTCCGGTTATTCGGGCTCCGTAGTTACGCCTCCGTGTCATTCCTACGACTATGTAGGTCAGTGCAATGTAGTTCCTTTGCCCTAAACCAATCAGAAAGGTTACATTTGGGCGTATATTGATACGTAGGTGTGTATTCACATAGTTGTCGCCCAGATCGGGCGCTTACACCACAATCCATGTATTTGCATAGTTCAATGCTGAGAAGGGGTCGGATACATGACTATGTAGCTGAGTGTTCTCCTCCAGCGGTACGCTACAAGGTTGCAACGTTGCAACACCCTCCATTACGTTTTACAAGTCCATTGCAACTTCGGCCATCACCCTGCTACGCTGATACGTATATACATACCTGCTACGAATCAATATACGTCCAAACGTAACCGTTCTCAAACCATTAGTCCCAGCTGTCCTTACTGAATAGTTTGATTTCGATGCATTATCCGCCCTTTCATTCAGATCTCTCCCACAGGGCGGAAGATAGATAACCCTGTTCCGTGGACTTAACGACGTTCATAGTACTTATCCCCTAAGGTGCAGTACTTACTCTTCACTTGCCCTATGACGTATCTTATCCCCTCCTTTTTGATCCTCACACTTGTTTTGCTCTGTTTGTGTGCACAGTATATATACTCCCTTCCTTGGGTGTGAGTGCCCAACTATACAAGGGTATGTTCCCCCATGTATCGTACCTAATCTCTTCTTCTGACTGTACGCAGGACGCAGAGCTTGTACCTATCTGGCTAACGGCGAAGTATGATCTTCATCTTCGATTTCTTTCCCCTCCACTACAACCTGAGGCTCCCTCGACGAGGTTCTTATATGCCTTTCGGTTATTAATTAGGTAGTCCTATACGTAAACCGCTGGTCAGCACAGTATCGCCAGCAGGATACAACGACGTCATTTTCCTTGGAACCCATATGATGTCACCCTTGTGGGCAAGCTCTGGTCCTGCATCGCTGGCAAGTAAGTTTTGGGTTGCCTGACTTCATAGCATGAGCTGATTGTGATTCAAAATTAGCACGATAAGGCGGCTTCAATTTGAAGCCCGAGATTTGGCAGGACTTGGCGGACCGTGTCAACCTCGAGCGACCATCACCCGATCCAACACGTTATCATCTCGCCTGGCCACATGGAGACGGAGCACTGCCCATGAACATCACCTCCTTCGAATTCACGCGCAAGCGGGTCAGGGTTCCATCTCATCAGGTGGCGGTTGGCCGTCAGTGTCAGTGTTAAGCGACCGAAGTATAAAGGTTGCGACATTCTCCAGGAGACAGTGCGGTTCCTCTCGCCTCCTCGCTCTCAACTCTGTCCTCTTGGTCGAGCGAGAACGGCTATGTTCGGCAAGGCGCTCCTTCCGCTCCTCGCGGGCATCGCGGCGATCGCGTCAGTCGATGCGCGGATGATGTCCAAGAACGAGCTGCATGCAAAGCAGGCTGAGGCCGCAGCGCGCATCCGCGCGAACATGCCTCGCGCGACCAGCAGCGGGGTTAAAAACATCACGTTCAGCAACCGGCGCGCCTCCGGTACGTCTCCTCGTTCCCCAGCGCGATACCGTCCCTAACCAACCTCTTCCAACTTATCGCCAGAATTCTACGTCGACGGAACGACGATTCCCGACGTCGACTGGGACATCGGGCCCAGCTGGTCCGGACTTCTCCCTATCAGCAGCGCCCCGAACGAGACCCGCAAGGTGAGCAGGGGCGCTATCGTCCGCCCTCGCCCTCGCCCTCGCCCCCACGTCGCCACGAGGCTAATCTCCTGTCCGGAATGCATTACCCACGCCGCATCGCGCCCCTTGCGCATTCAATAGCTCTTCTTCTGGTTCTTCCCACCTGGGCCACAGGGGTCCCTGGACGACCTCATCTTCTGGTGCGTCGGCTTTCCCGGGCCTCCCGTCGCCATGCTGCGGCTGCGTCGCGCTCCGCCCGTGTGTGGCGTGCGGGCGCCTCCGGACGGGACATGGCATGCATGATACGACATCATCTGACGACGTTCTGTGCGAACATTGTCGCCGTACAGGACGAACGGTGGCCCGGGATGCTCTTCGCTCGAGGGCCTGCTACAGGAGAACGGGGTGCGTGTTACGGCACGCGTTGTCCGGGCGTCCGTCCATCACTGAAGGGCTGACTGTATCTTCGGGTTGGGGTAAGTGCAGCCGTTCCAATGGTCGTGGGGCCAGGCGCATCCGACGCAGAACGAATTCAGCTGGACGAACCTGTCGAGCATCATCTTCCTCGAGCAGCCTGTCGGCACGGGTTTCTCTCAGGGCAAGCCGAACGTGACGGTGCGCGTCTTTCCCAGACATGTGGCTGGCAGGAGCGCGTGCTGACCAGAACGATGCGCTGCAGAACGAGGACGATGTCGCTGCGCAGATCGTCGGCTTCTTCCAGCAGTTCCTCGAGGTCTTCTCCGAGCTCAAGGGCAAGAACCTGTACCTCACCGGAGAGAGTTACGCGGGAATGTATGTTCCGTGTAAGTGAGGCTAACGGCTCAGCGCTCAGTGGTTGCTGATCGCGCTGACGCGAAAAATAGACCTCGCCAACTATATCTATGAACACCCCACGGACTTGGCCTTGACGCTCAATGGGTTCTGGGTCTCTGACCGTATGTCATTCTGCCTCTCCTTCGCGTTTTCGCCTGACACTATCCTTTATAGCCGTCCTTGGATGGGACGTCGTGCAGGAGCAAATCCCCGCAGTGGATTTCGTTCACAAGTATGAAGGCGTCTTCTCATTCAAGTACGTCCCTCTGTCAATGACCACACCATTCGCCCTGACCCCGTGTTCGCAGCCAGACCTTCCTAGCACACCTCGACTCCGTTGCCGAGAAGTGCAACTACGCTGGGTACGTCGAGAAGCACGTCACCTTCCCGCCGAAAGGGCTCCTTCCGCTGCCGGGCAAGAGCGTGGAGGCGGATCGCGGGTGCGACGTGTGGGACATGATCTTCGACGCGGCGCTGCTCGTGAACCCCGCGTTCAACATCTACCGCATCTTCGATACGTGGCCGATCCTGTGGGACGTGCTCGGCTTCCCGGGCTCGTTCCCGCAGGTGCAGTCGCCCATCTACTTCGACCGCCACGAGGTGAAGACGGCGATCCACGCGCCGACGGACGTCACGTGGGCGGAGTGCTCGGACATCAACGTCTTCCCGCGCGGCGACAAGTCGCTGCCTCCCGCATTCACCGTGCTTCCGAACGCGATCGAGAAGAGCAAGCGTGCGGTAGTCGTCCACGGACTCGCGGACTTCATCCTCATCGCCGAGGGCACGCGGATCGTCCTCCAGAACATGACCTGTGAGAGCCCGTTCTGCCCTTCAACTCCTTCGAATTTCTTCTCCCTTCTCGCGCGTGATCGCCGCGTGCGCGCGCAAGTTCGAGGTTGACTGTTGCTTACGGGGGCTTGTTTATGTTTATGCCGTCCACAGGGAACGGCATGCAGGGCTTCCAGACCCCGATACAAAACGACAGCTTCGTCGTCGACGGCATGGGCGCCCTGGGGACCGTCCACTCGGAGCGCGGCCTGACTTACTACGAGGTCGAGCTGAGCGGACACATGTGCGTACCCCTCCTTGACCTTGATTGACTTCTGGTGAAGTTCTTGCTGAACGGGATATGCACATTTATGCAGGATCCCCCAGTTCTCGCCGATGGTATGTGCCCGCTGTCGCAAGGATCCAATTAGCTCTCGTTGACATTGTGCCTACCTTGCTCCACAGGCTGCTTTCCAGATCATGTCGTACCTCATGGGTTTCCGCGACACTCCGTAGATACACGAGATGTGACCTGTGCACAGGCAGTGAAAAAAAACTAGATCGTGAGCAGTCTAGATGCGAATCTCATCGTCGTGCAGCCTGAGTTGCGGGGTCCCGGACGCGGGGCCCGAAGTCCCGCCGCAGCGGCCCGCACCGCCACCCGCCCAAGCGCTTACGCGCGCTCGACGAGGCCTTGTCTCAACCATCTTGTGCGACAACCTCATACCAACAAGTGTGTGTGTAAATTTTGATCTCCTTCCTAGCTTTCATTGTGTTACTACTGCTGGCGGTGCAGGTCTACAGTTGACGAAAGGAGCGTTTACATTACACCAAGCTGTGCTTTGGGAACTCGCAATCTGCCCCGGGCAGCTTTGAGGAGGACGAAGT
Organism: Ganoderma meredithae; assembly: GCA_022814645.1. Lineage (NCBI taxonomy): Eukaryota > Fungi > Basidiomycota > Agaricomycetes > Polyporales > Polyporaceae > Ganoderma > Ganoderma meredithae. The sequence continues at coordinate 8,683 of JAKLMY010000507.1, read as the reverse complement.
CTAGAAGCTAGTCTCACCTTTGACCGGGACCGGCGGGGTGGCCACCAGCTGCGCATAGTCCAAAGCACTCGACGTAGGCCCCGAGCCCAAAAATCTCATTGTTCGCCGACGCTTTGCTGCAATAGCCGGCCATCATAAGGTTCGCTGTCACGTCCCGCGACCCAATCTCCATCATCCATGGATAGGGGCTCCTCCCAAAATTTATGGGGAAGGCTTTCCAAAGCGGAGTTACCACACAGGAACGCGGCCAATACTGTCACACCTGCACAAAGAACCGTTTTGAGTACGTCAGGTAAAGTTGTGGGCTCGCTCCCTCGCTGGTTCGCGCGCCGGGGGCGCGCAATTGTGTGTTGCGGCTGAGGTGGCCGTATAAATGCACAGTCCCGTGAGTTGACGGTGGCCAGTAGAGCCTGTGCCTTCTCTCTCCCTCTCTGTCTCGAGCTCGTCCCCCTGCCGCCCTCTCCTTGTTGAACAGGCCTCCGGCAATACGTGTGCAAGATACCCTCCGAGCAGCACAGGGCGACAATGGATTCCGCGATTCGGACGCCGCAGCTTCCAGTGTAAGTACCGAGTATCGTCGTCTCCCCCTCTCCATTCCTCGATGATCTGACCGAGCCTCTCATCCCCGCTTCAGGTACCTGGCGCAGGAACGGTGCTCGAGCCTCTCTGACGCCCTCGTGGACTTCGAGGCATATCTCCTCGACGAGCCCGGGATGCAGGCGAAGTACGCCCGTCTGCTCGAGCTAGCGAACCTGCGGCTCGACGAGGAGGTGGCTGAGCAGAAGCGCCTCCTGGCCGAGGCGGCACTGGCGGAGGAGACACGCCATCGCGAAGCATTCGCGCTTGAGGCAGCGCCGATGCCTGTCCACAACAGGATGGAGGTGGATAGGGACGGATGGCTCTCGGAGGAAGAGTCGGAGCTGGGCTCCGAGTGAGTACTCGTGTTTGTTCTTGACCCTGGCTGTGTTCTCATCCATTGCAGTTCCTCTTCATCCCCCTCCTCCTCTTCCTCCTCCTCTTCTTCTTCTTCTTCCGAGTCGGACTCCGAGGTCACGTCATTCCAGCCAAGGACGATGAACTTGAAGATGAAGAAGTCGCCCTCCAGTCGCACACCGCGCCAGCAATCGAAGCCATACTCCAGGGCCGCCAGCACGCCCGACTCAGACACCCCACCCCAGGATTTCGTCGAGTTCTTCACGCCAGCCCACAAGGACGCCCCCGTGAAAAAGACGGTGCTCAGCCAGAACGAGTACTGGGTGCACTCCATCGACTGGGTCAACGCCCCGCCGACGTGGGACGGCAAGCCCATCCCCGCGATGGCCGCGGACGACGTGGTGACCTACCTGAAGCGCAAGTACGACATCCTGGGGAAGGACGCGAAGGTGTGCAAGATGGGCGCGTGCGCGGCCAAGGAGGGCCAGAAGCCCATGTCGAACCTGCGCGCGCACATCTTCTCGAAGGAGCACCTGAACCTCCGAATCAAGTGCCACAGCTGCCGCTTCGCGACGCGGGACGACATGTTCAAGGAGCGCCATAAGAACAAGTGCGCGGTGCATAGGGGGAGAAACGCCGAGGCCATCCGGCGGGGCCCTGGCATCATGCCCGCGCCCTCGTACACTTGGGAGCCGACGGACTTCGCGCAGTTGCGCAAATGAGGGCGGCGGTTATCGCGCGCATGATGGACAAGCCTATCCAAGACACTCATTTTTTTTTTTCATTTTGACGTGCACACATAATGTTTCAACACTCATTTTGTACATCCATATGCGCTTCCGTACTATACCGCCACGTTTTATACACTGAGCTCGAGGTTATTACTACGCTCCATCTGTAGCACTATACTGTACTTATTATAATTACTGCTATCAGTTCTAATGTACATATCATGCCACAGTGTATCCTCCATCTGCATGGACATCTGAGAGGATTGTCCATATGTGTTGTTCGAATACTTAGACATCGAACAATCTTTTGCTAGACGTTGTGGCAAGGTCGTTGAGGCGGTTAAGCCTTTGGCGCTTGCCTTAGCGCGCGAAGGGAGTAAGCCACCGGCTGGATATGGTAAAGGGTTAGCCGGTTGGCAAGGCTACCACCCGGCCATCTGTGCCACTCTGTGCCACCCAACGAAAACACCTCTGAGGCGATCCACAGTCTGGATCGCGTGCTAACGTCCCGCAGCACCTTCATTTTCTTGGAACATTGGCTTCAGAGTCAGTCCGCATTGTGCACCTGTCGCTGTCGACCGTTGGCGGCTAGCGCTCATCGGCGGCAGCGGTGCCACTCCTTGTGCTTCCGGACGAGTGCGCCGCGCTCAAGCACTGTCCGCCGGACTGAGGTCTCACTTTGGCCGTCGAACCGCCAGGATTTCATCATCGGCTCATCGTGGCCGCTACGGCTGCACGCACGGAACCCCGTGGAAGCAGCACGAATGGGGTTTGTACACCTGATCGAGGCATGGGATAACCAAGCGCGTATCAGTCTGAGTAATGCTTGTCTAGCGTTGGTGAATGGTTGGTTTGTACTCGGCCTCCTGCTCTGTCACCCCGTCGTTATTCTGAAGCTTACTTTGGGTTGACAGGATCGATTGCCCTTGCATTGTCCTCCAATGTTGTCCTCGGTCGTTATCCCGACAATGTTGCACAAAGTGCAAAGTCGGCGCAAGTGGCGCTTAAGGTATAAAGCCAGGGACCATTCCTAGGCGAAAAGAGAACTCACATTTCCTCTACGAGCCGCGGACGAAGCGATGAATAAGACAGTTCCGGTTCTCGAACCACCTTCCGTGAACCGAGCGAGGACCGCATGTAAGTCAAGTCATGGGACTCCGTTTCACGGACTCATGGTGGCTTCTTTCCCTAGATAAGTACATCAGGCTCTCCGAAAACGCCATGTAAGCGCTTCCCTTCTTGCTATGTGTACATCTCTCCGAGTCTCTCACCGGAACCAGACTGAACCTGGTCGTCAACGAACCCTTACCAACTGCAACTAGCCCGCCGCCTTCCAAAAGGGCCTCTGGACAACGTCGCACTTCATCGTCGTGCGATGCTTCGACAGCTGAGCGGCCCACGGGACTCTCTAACGTAAACGGAGGCGAAATGGCCTCGAGGGAGACGGCCCTTGAACCTGCTTCGAATTCGCCCTGGAACGACCTATCGATCACGTTTGTTCCTTGCGGTTACCTGCTCTGCACCCAGTGCTACGAGTTCCCCGCTCCTGGGAACCCCAACGTTGCCAGGCCTAGGCCCAGCAGCTTCGGACTGACTAGCTCAGATGTTTCTTGCGGCGACGTGGCGTCTTCAGCCCAGTCGGACTGCTTCGAGGAGAGCGAATCCGAAGGCCGTTTTAGTGCCGAAGAGAATGAAGATGGCGGCTCGGAGTTTTCCGACGGTGCGGGCAACGGGACCCCGTGCATCGGCAAGGTGGTTCAAGGAAATCTGATTGGCGCTCGAAGAGAGCGAGGGAACCATGAGGGCGACGGCACGCACGACGTATCCGGCGGAGAAGGTGGTTCTGACTGGGAGTCCACCCTCAGCGACGCCAGCACGCTGTCCTCGAGCGGAGACGAGTACGTTCCGCCACAAGCAGCCACAAGACGCAAGGCGAGAGGGAGAACCGCAGCGCGGTCGGGGAGGCGCTTGGGAAAGCGCCGCTGAGACGAACGCCCCTCGGCGCCACCGTCCGCGGCAGGATCATCGTGGTGGTCAGATCAACGTGATGCTGAGGTGGTTGGGCGTGGGGAAGATCCTGGTGGCTATTTACGAACCCCCAAGACCCTGTCTAGCACCGACCTCGATAAGATCCTTTGCAGCACGATGTCCCGTCCGTGTAGCCACTGTCTGCCTCGCGCTGTATTCGAGTTCGCGGGAAGGCGTTGGAATGCGACAAAAATGCTGTCTAGGGCTGTTTCAGGGTGGCTGTCTCAGACGGGAGGGTCGGGGGCGGTCGTTAACCCCCCTTCTCACATCGCGTCATCATCAGTGATGGCCGTGCAAAAAAGATTCCATCTCCGACGCCTCGTTGCAGCGGCGAGGTTGTTACCACACTTGCCTTATATGGGAACGCCCTTAGGCCCAACGTGACCGTAATGTTCTTTTGCAACAAACCAACACCACCCACTCGTCCGTATCTCCCCTTCCTCCCTTTGTCCCTTCAGGACAGCCCTCGGCTCACATACATCGTCGACCATAGGTCGGCTCGGGTCTTTTCGGAGGTAAATCGCCACGCCAGCGCGTGACACATCGATAACCACCGCAGACGCCCGGCGAGGTGCGTGTGCTTTGTGTTTTGCGCTGGCAACGTGGAGTGCGCATTTCATGCTCCAGCCGGCCCTTCATCCTCTTGGGTCACAATTAACAATGACTTTTTCGCAGCTTGGGTGCGCATCAGTCCATCGGAGTGATCCGGGTCTGGGGGGCTTTATAAACCCGGCTGCTTAACCACCAAGGCGGCTCTCCTTCTCTCCCTCGCTCGCCCACTTCCAACTCACCATGCGCAGTGGCAAAGGCGTGTCCCGCAGCAAACACGATGCTGGGATGCGCAACGGCGCCACAGATGTGGACAAAGGCTTCGCCACGCCAGCCAGGCGCGGCGAACGGTCGTCCTCTGATTCAGACGATGCTAACGTGATGCGCCAGCTCCTCTCCCCGTAGGTACCGCTCACAGTAGAGAACTTTGATGACTTAGATCGTCGCTGAACGTCTTATGCAGAGAACAACGCCAGCGTGTGGCGGCCGCCGTTCGGGGACGGGTGGCTAGTCGGCGGGACGTCGATTCCGACGGCCCGGCCAGCGACACTGATGACCCTGCTTCGGCAATGTCTGAGGACGACGACCTCCGCCATGCAAAGTGAGTGCGGCATGGCGTGGGCGTGCATCTTGAGGTTAACTCGTTTCCTAATAGGCATCCGCGACCCGGGCGCGCTGTCGGCACGGAATCGCCGGTTACTACTCCCGTCGGGTCGCCAAGCCAGACGCCGGTGCCCAACAGTTCCTCTTCTGGCGCAAGGTCGCGCGACCACGATAAGATGGACGTGGACGACGCCGGGTGCGCAGCGCCCTTGCTTCCCTTTGTCCCTTGACCGTCTTTGTACTGAACGCATGTGCAGGGCTGATGCGCCCCGGCGCGCGTCTGGCGACCGAACCCGGCACGAGGGCAACGCGCCGCTGCCGCAAGAAGAAGCTGCGCAAGTCAACGCACCACCACCGATTGCGTACGTGGCGTGCCACACGTGGCCGCCGTGTGCGGTCTGCGCGCGCATTACGGGGACCTCACTGAAGCGCATCCCGAGCCTCACCGCGCAAGTCCGCAAGCGCATCGCGCAGACGATGCCGCCTGCGACCGACATACCCCCGCCGTTAATTGGGCCCCAAGATATCCCCCGGCTGCCGATCATCCCGCCACCGCCCGTTAACGCCGCACCACCGCCCACTCCGCCGCCAGACATTATGCCGCAGTTCCCGCCGCAACTTCCTCTGGATCCTGCGCAGCCGCCGTTCTTGCTGTCGCCGTCGAGCATGCCTCGTCCTCCGAATGCGCCCAACGTGCCTCCCAACCCGTGCCAGCCGAGGCCTGACTACCCCATGGAGCCTTTGTTCATGTCGGCGCTGAACGCCCCAGGCTCGCACCGCCAGACACAGTTCAAGATCCTCCCGCCGGGTGCGGACGGGCGGCGCACGCTGCAAAACAACATGCTGAACAGTATGAATGGCGGGAACCGGCCCGGGGGCTTCTACAACCGGACGGGGCCGCGGAACGCGCAAGCCTCGTCGTCGTCGATGCGCCTCGAGGACATGGACGGCAGCGCGCTCGACGACGGGAGCGGGCTCGGGCTCGGGCCTGGGGACATGGGCATGGGCGTGGGCGGGCTTGGCGGCGCGAAGCCACGGGGGCGCGGGAAGGGGCGGATGCCGGGGCGCAAGCCGCGCGCGAAGCGTTACAACCGGAAGAAGCACGAGGAGTGGCCGCCCGAGGGCTGGAACCCGATCTGGGAGGAGGAGCGGCCGCGGACGTGGGGCAACTACACGATCCCGGACGACGTGGCCGCGGACCGCGTGTACGACCACCTGAAGAAGATCTTCGACCTGAAGAGCGCGGGCCTGTGCCACTGGCAGGGCTGCAAGCCGCAGAGCCCCGGCCAGGGCAACCCGGACTACAAGATGCTCAAGCGCCACGTCGAGACGGTCCACTTGGGCCTGAAGCTCGTGTGCAAGCTGTGTGGGGTGCGGAAGCGCGCGGACAACAGGCGCAAGGCGACGCACAAACGCGGGTGCCCCGAGCGTGAGAACGAGCCCCCATCCCCGATGAAGAGCGGGCCGGGGGCGAAGGGGAAGACGGCGGGGGCCGCGGGCGAGAACCAGCCCGCGGAGGAGGACGAGCTGATGGAGGACGAGGTCGGGTCGGATCTGGGCACTGGGGAGGACGGCTCGATGGAGGACGACGAGGAGGTCGACCAGCTCGAGGACTATGGGTCCGAGGAGGACCAGCTCGAGGAGGACCATCTTCTTGGAGACCAGGACCAGCGCATGGAGTCGGAGTTCGAGTCCGAGGACGACTAGATGGACATTCAATATAATCACACAAAGGTACTGTATATGCTACCATCCAAGTTTTGCTCTGCCACAATCTCTGTCTCTTACTGTGTAACACGTTGTACATGTCTCATCTATGGACGAATTCCTTGGTTATTTATCTTCGAGCCACTGGCAGGTGGCCCAGAGCGCGTGGGGTCAGGCCGCAGGTGGTTCTTGGACGAAGGTTGGTCTTGGACAAAGATGAGCTTGTTCACTCCAAGTATTCAATGCGGTATTCGCTGTCGTGACGGGGCAACGGTGCTGCTTTGTCTCATTTGGACGCAAGGCCCGGTGGGGGTTGGGCCTGAGCGCCACCGAGTGCGACATTTCCAGTCATGCAAGGAGATTTTCTAGCCGGGCTGTTATACTGTGCGAGCGGGTCAAATGCATCAACTACATGGCCAAGGCGGAGATTTATCCGATCTGAGGTTGGTGGGGAGCATTCCGATGAATAGGCTGTCTGTTTCGTATTGAACCCATTCTTGCCACGCTTATTTAGGGTAGGTGGCGGCTGGGGAGGCTCCCTCAAGGCGCGAGTGCGCAATGTCCCACGATTCACGCAGGTCGGGGGAGCATTTTTGGCGGTGGGCTCTAGTGCCAGTCTCTTGGTAACGACGACGGAACTTTTGAGACCATTTTCCTGTTTGTCTGTTTTTAGATCATATAGACATGTGAAGCGGTACTGGTATTCCGCTTTATTTTATTTTATTTCATCTGGAACACTGCATTTTGCCCACCTTCAAGCTGGGTGGGTTGACCGTAAATCCTCAGGCGAGTTTTCCCAGTTCGGTATGCCGAGAAAACCCCGGGCGCTTGTGCTAGCCAAATTTTTGCCGAGAGAAACGCGCAAGCACAGTAACGCGTGGCGTGTCTGACGCCCGTTCGTCCTGTCGTCGCGCTCGAGCCAAACATCGATCGTATCCGTGGATGACGACCAAGTACGACAAATATTCGTGCCGTATTTTTTCCTTGCGTTTTCAATGCATACAGTCCTGAATGAATCCTTTTTCCCACACATAATTCAATCGCGTTCCAATTTCCCCCAGTGGCGCCGTGCTCCTTCGTAGTAGCGCTTGTCAACTTGTCTCAGGAGTCGGTCGTGCAACCTGGAACATGTTAAGCCATGAAACGGTGCTTGGAGCACGCCCAACGTTCGTGGGTCCAAAAGCTCAAACTGATCAACGCACAGAAGGAGCATCCAATCCGTAATGCTATGCATCTGTGGGTGTCCCGACGGGGCGCCCATTGGCCCCCTCGTCTTCAGATTCGCAGGTTGACCGGAGGCCCAAGCCAAGCAGTACCACAGTGTGAGTGCCACTCCGTTGGGCCACTTTCTCCCCGTCTCTCGCTCACCTTATAGACCAAACATAAGCATGTACGACTTGCTACGCATCAGCTCCATTCCTCGAGGGGCGCTTGACTGCTCCACTGGTGATACACCGAGTGATCTGACGGGGCCTTGTGTGTCCTTGTCCGCGATGATGCCCGTGTTGGATTAGAACGCTGCGGAGGGACGCGGTGCCGCGAGGGTCTAGCGCTCTAATCTACACGCAGCGTTTGTGTCCGGACGGCGTCACGCATACATTGCCTTAGGCCTCAAGCCTGAGAGACTGCAAGCAGAGCATGAATATGAACGCCGAGTTAGAAGGTTGGTTCATGAGTGATCATGGAGGGTGGGTGAAATGTGGACCAGTCGTCTTCAAGGGATATGGAGAGGGACAAAAGCAATGTATATATTGCAGAAGCAGGCAAACAGAGTACGTCACAATTTATCAATGGTATACAAAATCAAAATCAGGCGAGATAGAGTAGAGTGGACAACATGTCGACTGAACGATCAGGACGGCCAACGCAAAGTGGATGGTGGAGAGACAGCGTTCCGCGCTTAGTAACCACTTTTTTTGCCGTCGTTCCAATCCTTGCAGTCCTTGCCATCCTTGTCCTTGCCGTCCTTGCAGAAGTTGTTGTAATCGTCGCCGTCCTTGCCGATCTTGAACTTCGCGCTGTTGCTCTGCAGCTCGGGCTTGTCATCCCGAATCGACACTGGTGCGAAGACAGGTGAGTGGCCATGTGCATTGCCATTGACAAAGGTTGAAGTTGGCTTACAGGTCACGCGG